>CM017762.1:42491379-42599732 GCA_008009225.1 Acer yangbiense
AGAAATATGATACATAGTGTAACCAAGCTAACTCAAGCAACAAAAAGAGAAGCATAAGATATTTCAAATTTTTTGCAAGTGAATAGATGCAAAATAGCTCTTTGCTTAAGTTCCCCCTATGGGGTCAAATTTCATACCACTTCAAAGAAGGTATGAGGTCCTATGGACCTACCAGTCCTTGGACTTGGATGAACCTATTTGAGATTGTTAGTCTCGTAGCAAGCGGGTTCATCTTATTACTCCACTTAGGTGACACTAAATCAATCTAGTGGACAAAGGTTCTAGAGTACAGATGAAAAAGGATCATGACATGATTTTCTTCCTTTTATGAAGCATCTTAGCTCTTAGCCTTTTTCTTGTCAATCATGCTTTAGGCTCTAAACATTTCAATGTAATGCAAGCAACTTGGTCTAATAGACCAACAATACAAAAAAAATGACAAGTGGGAATAAGTTAGGAATCATACCATTCCCTTTAGCATGGATAGGAGCTTTCCCTTGTCGTTGTGGTTTGTCTTGGTTGTTGATCGGATCTCTCCTCTTTTTGGTGAAAACCAAGACGAGGTTGCTGCTTGTCTGAGCTTGCATGATTGAACTTTCCCATTGTGTTTTTGAGTTTGAGGGAAGATAGTGTGAGGAGCCCTTTGGGTGTGCGGAGCTTGACCTTTTGGTGCCTCAACCACTTGGGCACTTCTTGAACACTCTCCTAGGTCACTCTTCTTCCTAGGTTGTTGAGGAGGAGGGACATATTGAAGTCCATGTCATGGCACAGGATGTCTTGCTTGTGGAGGAGGCATCCGTGTCATCAATGTAGCCAAGACCTCTCTTGTCACTTGGCTTTCTTCCAACTCCCAACATGTGGTCAAGCTTCTTGGTGCTTGAAGTCATCTTAGCCAATAAGACCTTAACTTCTTCAAGCTCTCTTTCTAGCTCTTCTTCTCTCCTCTTAGATAATGCTAAGTCTTCTTTTAGCTATCTTCATCCGCCATGGATCTCACCACTTCTTCACACAAGTGGTTTACTAGTGTTGAAAGCTCTAGATTCTCTTCTTTAATCTTCTAATTCTTCCTTGTTCCTCATCATCGAGCTCTCAACTTTGACTTTGTAGTCATTAAGATCCATACACTCCACATTTCCATTTGTGGAGTTAGATGACAAATATTCAACACTTGTGTCATCTCCTCTAATCTCCATTTCACCAATGGAGTCATCTCCTTCATCAAGATCATCAAATTTTTCTCTTGATGAGGAAAGAGCCAAATCCCTATGAGTAGCTACACCAACTACTTCTATACCTTGTTCTTCTTGGGGATCACAAGGAAAAGCAACTTTGCCATCTTCTTCAACTTCTACACTCTTGGCTCCAAATTCCGTGTAGATGATGGCAGTTCTTCATCACTTGAAGGATTTTCGTCATCTTCATATTTATCCCATAAGGTGGCCTTCGCCTTCCCTTTTCTTCTATCCTTCAAGTTTCCACACTCGGGGAGAAATGCCCGAATCCTCCACATTCGTAGCACTGAATCCCCTCTCTTGAAGACACTCCTTGGTTTGGCTTGTTAATGAGTCCCATGTCTTCAATTGAGATACCCTCCTTCTGTCATGCTTCGAAGTCTCCAAAGCAATTTTCTCTTCTTCTTCTTAGGAGGTGCGGTGGTCAACTTCTTCTTAGGAGGTGAGGTGGTTAAATTCACAAATCTCCTAAATCTCTCTAGTAAGAGAGGCATCTCCTCAATGGAGTCAATTTCTTCTCTCACAAAATCACTCATAGTGTTTGCGTTGAATGAATTCAAATGAGAAGAATGCAAAATGTATGAAGAAATCAAACAAACATACAAAATGCAAAAACACACCAAAATGAGCTAGGATCACCTAAGTATATCTAGGAACCCGCTCTGATACCAATTGAAAGTTCTTAAAAATACTCGAGGCGTGTTTATCAATATAAAGCTAGAGGGGGGGGGGGGGTGAATAGATTTTAACTATTATTACCCAATTTTCGCATGCAAGTCAATTTTACGAAAATGCCCCTACTAGTCAAAAATACATACAAGTGTAATATAGTGCGGAATTTAAATAACACTTGATGTATACGTGGAAACCCAACCACTGGGAAAAAACCACGGGCTGTATAGTGCGCCACACTCGGAACTCGAAATCACTAATTGAAATGAAGTTTACAACCTATGTAGACCTCGTCTAACATTCCGGTCTGTAACCCCTCACTTCTACCCAGCGGGCCTTTATTAGCAACCCTATTCCAATTTGCTTGAGGCCTAAGCACTCTTAGCCTCAAGACTTACTTCTCTATGAAGAGAAACAACCCTATGTGAATATGTATGAATATTCAATTAATGCAATAAGAGCTAGGGTACTCTAAATGCTTATCTAGGATGATGATATATTCAATTTAAATCAACCCTAGATATCAATTGCTAAATGACATGTCAAATAGCATCGATGATCATAGATTATAAAAACCTAGATATCTATCAAAAACAACACTCAATTAATTCATCACAAATAATCTCTTTTCTTGTATTTAACATATGATCAAAAACATACAAGTAATTTAAAAGAGATGGCTTGGTATTTAAAATACTACAATAAGATGAAATTAATCAAAATCTTACCAAGCAAGTTGTGATGATGCAAACCCATACATGGATGCACTCTATATAGACATAGGAGATGCAATATGAAATTGATGCAAAAGGGGTTTGATTTGAGTGGTTAAAGATGAGTTCTTGATTTGATTTTCTCTCAAAATCTATCTTTGAAGATTAGGGTTCTTAAGAGTCAAAGAACTGATTCAGATAATGAGAAAGTGTGATATTTATAGACATCAAGAACAGGGCAAGTGAAAAGACAATTTTGCCCCTGAAACGCACCGTTCGGCGGTTTCAATCGGCGGCCAGACCGCCGATTACAACCGCCGAATTGAGCTCGTGAAGAACAGAGCATTAACGGCGGTTTCATTCGGCGGTTACGTGACCGCCGATCCAACCGCCGAATCAAACCCGAGAGATTAAAATCGATCAGGTATGAACGGCGGTTTCGAACGGCGGTCGTGACCGCCGATCTTGACCGCATAATTGCTTCAGACCAATCTGGACTGAAACGGCGGTTTAATTCGGCGGCCAGGCCGCCGATAATAACCGCCGATCACCAACAATGGTGAAAACCAAGGAGAAGCCAAGGGCATTCTCCATAGGCGGTCTTCGCGCGAAACCAAGCACTCATTAGTGCAAGCGCGGACGTTTCCGAACAATGTCGGGAAACGAATTATAAGGCACATATACACACAACAAGATATATCAACCAATGTGCTAGTGTGTAAAGTGACATGTGAAGAGATGCACATAAAAATAAGCAAGTATGCAATCATAGCAAGAATGCTAAGTGAGTGTGTGCTACTAAATCTCTTCAAAGAAAAACAAGCACAAGAGATTATACCTTTGGCGTGCTTGTATCTTGAGGTCATGGAAGGGCCTTTGATCTTCAACACTAAACACTTAGACTACCCTTACATTCAAAACCCCAACATGTGGTTTGACCACGAAATAAGCCAATCAACAAAACGGGAATCCTTACAATCTCCCCCTTTGGCTATTTCGTGACAAAACCACCACTCACATTGATTCCTCACAACAAAAATAAACCTATGGGTCAATGAAGATTTTCTACAATACAAAGAGATATATAAAAATAAAACTTGAAGTCTTCAATCTCTTGTAGAACAATCATTCCCTGAAACAAGGTTTCTATACTTTCCAATTCAAGTAAAAGTGAGATGAATCAAGTGAGGACTGAAACAAATAATAGCACGGTGTGTATAAAGCTATCTAGAGGGGGGGTGAATAGATTTTACGCTTTTTACCCAATTTTTCGTGTTAGTCAAAATTACGAAAATGCCCTCAAGATAATATAATAGGTGTTTGAGCATAAATGAATGTTAGGGAAGCAAAATGAGCCAAAAACGGATCAAATGGAGTATATGTTGAGTGTCGTGCCTCTCCGTCGACACAGACAACGGCGTGATCTAAGCCTAGCCGTACCCACGGTTGATCCGTCGTCGAGATAGAATGCGACAACGAGACTGCGGCAGAACCCCCTCGACATTCCAGCAGCTTACGGATGAAGTGTAGAAAATCCAAATTCGGCGGTCAACATCTGCGGCCAGGCCGCAGAATTGAAACCGCCGATCAACATCAGTGAGTCCAGAAGCAAATTCGGCGGCCACGATTCAACCGCCGATTCAACCGCCGATCAATTCCAGAATGTTACTTTTCCATTCTGCGGTTGGAATCTGCGGCCAGGCCGCCGATTAAACCGCCGATCGCCCAGCGAGAGGCCGATTTTGGGCGAAATGAGAGGGGCAAACTCGTCAATTCATCCCCATTTCAGCCCTAAAACTCCCAACACTATATAAACACCCTTTTTGCCTCATTCTTTCAGAATCCACACTTCCCACCACTTCCTCTTCTTCTTCATCTTCATCTTCTTCACCTAATAAGAGAGAGAGAAGCTTTCTAGAGCATCCATGGAGGTTTTTCCTCCATGGATGCTCCCCACTTCATCTTCTGCCCATCATCCACCCATTTAGGAGTAGATTGCAAGGAGAAAGGAGGGTTTTTGGACCAATTTCGAGCTAGGGTTTCATGGAGGACTTGGAGGAGGTTTTCTTCAAGGGTTGTCTCTTTTAACTCATCTCTTTGTATTTCTTGTTTTCTTAAATGTGTAATCCCCATTTGGGAATATTTGTAAACTTATATTTGTGCTCAATATATATAATGGTTGTTTTTATATCCAATTTGTGTTTTGATTCATTCTTGATTGTTGTTGAATATATCTCTTATCTTGAAATGCATGTTTATTGATGATTGGAAATTGATATGTGTTCATGGATGGGATTAGGAGTAGATTAACTTATTGTAGGAGTAGTTGTAATCAAATATCCCATTTGTGTATGTATGTTGATGGAAGGTCGAAATTGCATGTCATGAATTGGTTTGAGTGAATTAGAGTTAGGATTGTGCTTTTGGAGGGGCTCTCCGGGCATAGTTTTGGCTAATTAGCTAGGAAGAGTGGGTGAACCTATAAATTGTCATATTAGAAGGGTTTGGTTCATTGTTCTTGTAAACAATTGGACTTTAGCTATTTCTCACTCTAGGGGCTCTAGGTGAGTCATGGTTAGAGTTACAATTATTGGTCTTTGGCTATATCTCATGCTAGGGCTCTAGGTGAGTTATGGTCGGAGATACAATCACTCTTCCACACTCATTAGACTTTCACGTTGCCATTTTACGTTACGAAGCAATCATTGGGGCTCAATGTAGTTTTGTTTGTAGAATCGGTTCACATATGTTGGTTGCGGTTTCGTGTTTGAGAGGTTCTCGGCACACTCTTCAACCGTTAGCTCTATGAGTGGGTATAAATCGGATTGAGGCAAGAACGAACCCTTAACTAAAATTGGATGTACTTAATGTCTAACAACCAACTATTTGTGCACTTATGTATGGTGAACTTGTTGAACCTTGTGTGGCCATTTTCATGCATCTCTCCTATCCACCATTTTATTTATCACTTTAAACATCATTCTCACCCTTCCATATTCTCTTTGTTTTTATTTATTTTCATTTTCATTTTCTATACACACACACCGCATTGTACATACATTTCACACACATCATTCTTACCTTTCCACATTCTATTTACATGCTTACAATAAACTCTAGAACTTGATACGGTTGACGAATCATACCTCCCTGCGGAACGATACCCTCGCTTACCGCTTTACTAGTCTTTTGCTAGTTTAGAGCACATTGCGTAGGAAACCCCTTTTTAAATGAATAATCTTTTGATCCTTGCGATTTCTTAACGACGGAAAAAGCGAGTATCAATGCACATAAAAATAAGCAAGTATGCAATCATAGCAAGAATGCTAAGTGTGTGTGTGCTACTAAATCTCTTCAAAGAAAAACAAGCACAAGAGATTATACCTTTGGCGTGCTTGTATCTTGAGGTCATGGAAGGGCCTTTGATCTTCAACACTAAACACTTAGACTACCCTTACATTCAAAACCCCAACATGTGGTTTGACCACGAAATAAGCCAATCAACAAAACGGGAATCCTTACAATAACCATCAGTAGATAAAAGTCTTTTCATTATCAGGACAATCAGAGAGTCTATCTTAATCCTAAGATAAATGATGGACTTATGGTTGCAAGTGATATCATTTGAGTTATCAATGAGTACGATTATATAGCATAGTCTATCCTCGATAGTTTGGTGATATTCATTTGTTAATCGATAGAGGACTTCATTTATAGATATGGACATCGTGGCTCCATTTATTAAATGAGAGTATAATATCATCATATGGATGTTTTGAGGTAATTGGATATTGAATCTCAACGTTGAGTTTTCGATAGTGTCTATTGAAAACATGGCTTCTGGACAAGTCAAGATATTCAAGTTCAAAACGTGGTCATATGAGTAAATATGGTAACTTGGAGAGTTATAGGTGGTCTATAAACTCTTGGCGATTACTGATATTAATCACGAGGATACACTATCTCCAACTTGATTGTCTAGGGTATGAATGAGGAACATCTTCCTTTTCTATCTTTATTTAAGAGTTCAATTTTAGCTCTTTAGTGGAATGAGTTAAAATTAATGGATCGGACCTAAGTGAATCATTTGTTGATTATGATTAGGTTATGTCTATTGAAGCTTAAATTTAGATGGCCCGCCAAGATCCCCAATCCACACGGACTTGCATGGATCACTTGATATATTTTACCGGACCAATTTAAGGGTCCATCTAGAATTGCATTTAATATATTAAGAATATAATTTGCACATTATTTATGTAATGGGCTGCTCAATTGTATTTATATATTAATGAATGGCATGTGGGCTTGTTTCTTTTAGTAAGAATGGGTCTGGTTCACATGTGGGTTTTTTATTTAAAGTCCAATGGATTAAATGAAATAAGAAAATAATATATGGCCCATTTATTTTAAGTGTGGCGGCAATGTGCTTTTTAACCTAATATATTATTTTGTTTCATTGTTTTAATTAAATAAGAATTAATTAATTTATTAATTAATTGTTTGATTAAGAAACAAATCTTTTCTGATTAGGAAATATGATTCCTAGAGTTATACTATTGGTAGTAGTATACTAAAATTAAAAGACTTGTTTGATAAGAAAATAAATAATTAATTTTATTTATTTAATCAAATAAGAAGTCTTTTTATTTAGTCAATAAAAGAATAAAGATACTTATGAGTTGGATTAGGGTTAGGAGTCTAATTACATGTGAATTTGGGTTCAACACAAAGTCCTCTTTTGTAGAGGAAATTGCGGCAACCCTAGGAATTCTACATGAAGAATTCGGCAACCCTAATTGGCATGGGAGAAGAATTCGGCCACCCTATATAATACTACATATAGAATTCGGCCACCTCTCTAAGGCTTGATTGAATGATTTCTTCTTCTTCTCAACTCATAGAACAGTATTAGATTTTATTCTACTAAAAAAACATAAAAGAGTGAATAGATTATTCTTTGATGGTACACTAATTGCTTGTTCATCAATAAGCTTGTGTGTACAACATCGATTTAGGTTCACGCGAGTTTCGATCATTAGATTGAGAACTCAAAAGTGACCGGAATAATCTTAGTCTTCTTTTGATTGTTTTTGTGACTAACAAAGAAAAAGAAAAGTTTGTTTGTCCATTCTCAGGTTTGCAATTCAAAGAAAAGGGAGACCACGCTCCTAGGTGATCCATGTTCGTGCTAGGATTGAAGATCTTCCGGATTACCATCGACGTAAGTCAATCGTATCACGCGACAAAAGGTATTCTTCTTTTGTTAGATAATATATATGTTTAATTGATTAAAGGGTTTAAGGTTCATAAAAAGGAAAAATTTTAAAAGTTACTAAATCTATTTTTTTAGTCTCGCTTCCGCTGCGTGTACTACGGTATTTTTCCCTACAATGTGTACTACTAATATTATGTGCGTGTGTGTGTGTTTCACCCTACCATCAAGCTAGGAGAATCAATAGAGTCATATTGGAATGGAATTTGGTGCCAAATTTCTACATAAGAGATGCCACATATATGCATTATCATACAACATTTTATCCATGCAAATGTAGATACCATTTTCATCAATTAAAATCACACAAAAGTGTGCCACATTGTACTCGAGTTGTACAACACAACTTAGATCACATTAACAATCAATTGGTCTTTAACATATGCACACAATTGCACCCACCTCACTTGATCTAAATTTGGCACACAATTAGCTTCCCTCAACATGAACAATCAACATCTATCCTAAAATCAAGTCTTTTATCACATTTTACACAAAATAGATTGTTATTGTATATGCACAAGAATTGCAAATTCCATATTTCCATATCACATTTCTTAACTCCCTTAACCAAACCAATTCAACAATTCCAACACCAATACATCCGAAATTTTTTATCAATGAATCACAATCAATCATAATTAATCAAAAAGCATGCTCTCAATCAATCATTCCATTTATCATGCATGATTCCATGTCAATTTCGAGCAATAATCACATCACAAGAATCATTAACATAGATAACAATTTCGAAACCCCCAAATTCGGCCAAGTAATAAACCCTAACATGAACAATCACGAAATGGAATCAAACTAGGGGGAGTTGGTTCGAAATGAGTTCTATCATGTGTATCCAACATCAATTGTATCAACAAATGCCCAATGACTCAATCAAACTCAAGAACCATGCATGAACCCTAATTATCGCATCATAGAGCATTTTAAGATGAAGTATGACATGAATTTGTGTTCAAAAGAAATTAAAGTTAAAGTACTTACCTTTTCCTTGAAGTTCCGGATGAATTCGAACAAGATTAGGGGAGGATTGGAGAAGAAGTTTTGCTGATTCACGCGGGAGAAGTGGAAAGGATTTAAAATTCGGAAAGCTTTTTGTCGTGACACTGACAGGTCCTATTTATAGGACTTGGATTCGGGCGGCTTCTTGCCCGCCTAACAAACCCGCCGTCCCTCCAATTTGCATCAAAACGGCAGCGTTTTGGTCATTTGGAGATGTGGCGACTTTGTTGAAGGCGGCTTGTTGCCCGCCTCAAGAGCTAGCCGTGTCTGAGTGATGTTGGCGAGCTTGCACGTTCTGGAAGGTGGCCTTATTCCCGCCTTATGAGCTCACCGTGGACTTCTTCCCTTCAGGATTGGCGGGTTCATTCGTTCTGGAAGGCGGGTTCATGCCCACCTAGATGGGACCCGCCGAAGTTTCTCATTTGTGGCCGCGGGTTCGTCTCTTCTGGAAGGCGGCCAATGTCCCGCCTAGATGAACTCGCCCATGTTTCTGACTTCAGTTGTGGCGAGCTTATACGTTCTGGAAGGCGGGCAATGTCCCGCCTATATGAGCTCGCCAACTTCGCTTGTTCTTCTGAATCATTTCTGCGGGCTTGAACATTCTGGAAGGCTGGACATATCCCGCCTTCCAGAACCCGCCGAAATGATTTTGCCCTCATTTTACTCCCTTCAATTTCTTCTCTTGATTTCCTATTACCTACACATAATGGCACAACAAACACACCGAATGCAACATATTTTCTCTACATTAATTAGGCTACTTGAACGTGCTTAACTCATATCAAGGATTTCAAAACCCCCAAACCTTTCTTTTGTGCACCCTAACTCTTAGTGAATTAATTTTAAGCTCGGTGAGTGCACAAGAGATTGAGTGGGGTTGTCAATTTCCCGATCACACCTAAACACAATTCAATTTATTCAAAACTCAAATATTTACAAAGCAAATTACATCTGTAAGGATTCCCGTTGTTTTTAATTGGCTTATTTCGTGATCAAACCATATGTGGGGGTTCTTTGTAAGGGTAGCCTAAGTATCGGTCTTAATGTTCGAAGCCCTTTGAAGACCTCGTGTTGATAAGCACCGAAGGTAAATTTCTATGTGCTTACTTTTCTTTGAAGAGATTAGTTGCACACACACACTTTGCATTCTTACATTTGTGTGCATTCTCTTCATATGTCACATTACACACTAGCACTTTGATTGTTATATCTTGTTGTGTATTTATGTGTCTTGTAATTCGTTTCCCGATAGTGTTCGGAAACGTCCGCGCATGCACTAGAATGTGCTTGGTTTTGCGCGAAGACCGCCCACGGAGAATGCCCTTGGCTTCTCCTTGGTTTTCACCTCTGTTGGTGATCGGCGGTTATGATCGGCGGCCCGGCCGCTGAATGGAACTGCCGTTTGCTTCTAGGAGCAATTCTACGGTCACGATCGGCGGTCACGACCGCCGTTCGAAACTGCCGTTCATACCTGATCGATTTTGATCTCTCGGGTCTGATTCGGCGGTTGGGATCGGCGGTCACGAAACCGCCGAATGAACCGCCGTTTATGCTCTGTTCTTCACGAGCTCAATTCGGCGGTCATTATCGGCGGCCTGGCTGCCGATTGAAACCGCCGAACGGTGCGTTTCAAGGGCAAACTTGTCTTTTCACATGCCCTGTTCTTGATGTCTATAAATATCACACTTTCTCATTTTCAGAATTAATGTTCTTTAACTCTAAGAACCCTAAACTTAAAAAAGAGACATTTGAGAGAAAATCAAATCAAGAACACCTTTTTAACACTCAAAAACCATTCTCATATGCATCAAAATATCATCTAGCATTTTCTAGCTTAGTTAGGATGCTTGCTTGCATGGGTTTGGTCAACACATATTCTTTGGTAAGTTCTTCACTATTATCATACATAATTAGTGTTTTATTTATCATTGACATCTCTTATTATTTGTATACTCTTGAATATATTCTAGATACAAATTAGAGATTGTTGTGTTGACATGATTGAGTGTTGTATTTTTGATAGCTATCTAGGTTTTGTTAATCTATGTTTAGCTAAGCTATTTGACATGTCATCTAGCTTTTAATATCTAGGATTGAAGTAATTGCATATTCACTATCCTAGATAAGCATATAGAGTAACCTAGCTCTTAATTGCATTTTGGATATTTTATATATTCACTTAGGTTGTATATTCTCTTCATAGAGAAAGTAAGTCTTGTGTGTAGCATCCGGGATTAGGTTGCTTAGAACGCAAGCAAATTGGACTAGGTTCACTCATACCGGGATTAGGTAGGTGTGTGATTACTTCCGGGATTAGGTTGTAATCGGTTGCACATTTAGTGGATTCGAGGTTCGAGTATGGCTTACTTACATAGCCCGTGGTTTTTCCCGTGAGGGTTTCCACGTAAAAACCAAGTGTTGTTTTAATTTCCGCACCTTATTACACTTGCTTGTTTATATTATCTTGAGGGTATTTTCGTAATTTTGACTATCACGAAAAATTGGGTAAAAAGCGTAAAATCTATTCACCCCCCCTCTAGATAGCTTTATACACACCGTGCTATTATTTGTTTCAATTGGTATCAGAGCGGGTTCCTAGACATACATAGGTGATCCTTGCTTATTTTGGTGTGTTTTGCATTTTGTGTGATTTTTGATCATTCATACATTTGCATTCATTTCATTCATTCATAAACACTATGAGTGGAAACGGTGGAAATGGTGGTGGCCACGAAGGAGCTTCTAGCACAAGGCCTCCACTTCTTACCGGATTGAACTATTCCCAATGGAAAGGGAAGATGGAATCCTACATATGCCAAATTCATGACCGTGCATGGATGGCGGTGGAAGACGGATATGATCTCCCTATGATGACTCCCGAGGGTGGAGGACAAGATGTTTTGAAGCCTAAGGCGCAATGGAACGCGCAAGAGTTTGAGGCTTCTAAGTGGAATAGGAAGGCTATGCATGCCATTATGTGTGCTATGGATGAGAATCAGTACAAGCTTATTCAGAATACTCAGATTGCCAAAGTGGCATGGGACATCCTTCTAGTTGCACATGAGGGAACCGAGGTGGTGAAGGAGTCCAAGCTTCAAGTCCTCCAAACTCAGTTTAAGCTACTAAGGATGGGAGAGGATGAATGCTTCAATGACTTCGAAATCAAATTGATGGACATTGTAAATCAAAGCCATCAACTCGGAGACCCGTATTCGGATAGGAGAGTCAAGCAAAAAATTATGAGATCTCTCCCCGATAGGTTTGAATCCAAGGTGACGGCCATAGAAGAAAATAGTGGCTACATGGATATAAAGCCAAGTGAAGTGATTGGGCGTCTCCTTGCATATGAGTCTAGGAAGGCTCCTAGCACCACTACTCCTCCTAAGAAGTCTAAAGGAATAGCTTTGAAAGCATCTAAGGATGCAAAGGAGGCAAAGCATGAATCGGATGAAGACCTTGCCTTATTTGTGAAAAGGTTCAACAAGGTTATGGAGTTCAAGAAGAAGAAGGGATTTGGGTCAAGAGGACAAGATTTGAAGAAAAAGAGTTCCTTCAAGAAGTTTGAGCCTAAACAAGAGATGACCGAAAGGAAAGGGGTCCGATGCTTTGAATGTGGTGGGATTGGTCACTTTGCCCCCGAATGTGCTAATCACAATGAAAAGAAGAAGAGCAAAGTGATGACCGCCACTTGGAGTGGGAGTAGTGATGACTCCAATGAGGAAGATGAGTCTTCAAGTGAAGAAGAGCTCATGGCTAATCTCCTAGCTTTTGCCTCCTCCCATAAAAGCAAAAGTGCTAGTGAGAAAGAGGAAATGAGTCAAGAGGAAAATGACTCAAGTGAAGAAGAAAGTGATTCCTCATCTAACTCCATAAGTAGTTTTGTGGAGAAAAAGGTGCTTGCTAAATGCCATGCCGAGTTTAATGATTTAGCAATCAAGAGCACAAGAAAGATCAAGATGTTGAGAGAAGAAAATCTTGAGCTTGCATCTCATAATGACCACTTAGGTGAACAAGTGGAAAAATTCAAGAAGATAGAAGATAAGCTAAGAGAGGAGTTAGCTCTATCTAGGAGGAATGAAGAAAGTCTAAAGAGTGAGCTTGAAGAAGTTAGAAATTCTATGACTAGGATTGATTCTAACACCAAGAAGCTTGACCATATGCTTGGTGTTGGAAAGAGTCCATGTGACAAGAGGGGTCTTGGGTATGAAGATGACAAGAAGATCTCTACCTCTAACAAGACCGTGTTTGTCAAGAGCTTGAAGAAAGAAGAAACTTCATTTGTGCAAGCTCCTAGAAAGAAATTAGAAGTAGGACAATGCTCTAATGCACAAGTGAAGATGGGTCCAAGAAGGAAACCTCAAGCTCAACCCCCTAGGGTCTCTCAAGCCAACATTCCTCCTCAAATGGCTCACAAAGGAAAGAGACCTATCATGCAACCTCAAGCTAGGAAGCAACCAAGACCGGTTCAACAACGAAGAAGGATTGAACCCTTTCATCCACAAAGACAAGGACAAGGTATGATTCCTTATTTTACTCCTATATGTCACTTTTGTGGATTTGATGGTCATATTAGACCACATTGCTTTCGTTATATAAAAATGTGCAAAACTAGAAGCATGATAGAGAAGAAAAAGAAAAGAGCCATGATGCATGTTCCTAGGAATAATAATATTATTATGCATGATCCTAGGACATCTAGAGCCCATGTACCAAAGACCACTAAGAAAGCTAAGATTGTTTCTAGGTGGATTAGAAATAATGAAATTGTTTGCCATGTTGCTCAAATAGCCTTGAAGGCAAATTCTTCTAATTTTTGGTATTTAGATAGCGGGTGCTCTAGGCACATGACGGGAAACAAGAGTTTCTTCGAGACTCTTGTTATGGAGGAAGGTGGATATGTCACTTTTGGTGATGGATCCAAAAAGAAAGTAGTAGGGAAAGGAACCATTTCCGTTCTCGGATTACCCTCCTTATCCGATGCTTTATTTGTTGATGGCTTGAAAGCCAATTTAATAAGCATTTCACATCTAAGTGATGAAGGATATTCCGTCTTGTTTTGTAAAGATGATTGCTCGATCCTAAAGCCCGATGGACAAACCTTATTGAAAGGTATGAGATCTAGCGACAATTGCTATTGTCTTGAAGCAAGAATAGTCTCAAACAATGTGTCCATGGATGAGCAAATTGAGTTGTGGCATGAAAGACTTGGCCACATGAACTTTAGGGATCTACGGACCCTTGGAAAGTTTGAGTGTGTGCGTGGCCTCCCTAAGCTTGGGAAGAAAGCCAATGGTGTTTGTGGACCTTGCCAACAAGGAAAGAAAACTAAAAGCATGCACAAAAAGGGTAAGTATCTCACCACCAAGGAGCCTCTTGAACTTCTCCACATGGACCTCATGGGTCCCATGCAAACCGAAAGTTTGGGTGGAAAGAGATACATTTTTGTATGTGTTGATGATTTCTCTAGATTTACATGGACATACTTTCTTAGAGAAAAATCCGAAACTTTTGATAAGTTTAAAATGCTTTGTACTAAATTACAAAATGAAATGAAATCTAACATTAGAAGCATTAAACGGATTAGAAGTGACCATGGGAGAGAGTTTGAGAATGCCTCTTTTGAAAGCTTTTGTGATAGCTTAGGCATCTCCCATGAGTTTTCGGCTCCTAGGACACCTCAACAAAATGGAGTTGTTGAGAGGAAGAATAGGGTCCTCCAAGAGATGGCCCGAGTGATGTTGCTTAGCAACAATGTCCCTAGGAACCTATGGGCCGAAGCCATCAATACGGCTTGCTATATAGGAAATCGTGTGTTCCTAAGGCCCGGTTCTAGAAACACCTCCTATGAGCTATGGAAGGGTAGGAAGCCAAATGTTAGCTACTTCCACACATTTGGAAGCAAATGCTACATTTTAAATGACCGTGATCAACTTGGCAAGTTTGATGCTAAGAGTGATGAGGGTATCTTTATTGGCTACGCCTTGAATAGTAAAGCCTATAGAGTTTTCAACTTGAAGACTCGAACCGTCATGGAATCATCAAATGTGGTCATTGATGATACTAGGATCAAGTCTAATGACCATGAGGAGGAGGATGTTCTAGAGGATGACTCTCCTTTGGAGAGGGTTGTGGTGACTCCCAATGTTGGGACATCTAATGAAGTCACACAACCCATTACTAGAGTTCCTAACTTGGACTCTAATGAACCCGCTCCATGGGTTAGAAGACTCCATAACAAAGAGGATGTTATTGGAGATGTTAATGAGGGTGTTAGGACTAGGCGTCAAATAGCTAATCTAATTAGCTTTACATGCTACACCTCTCAAATAGAACCCAAAAAGGTTGATGAAGCCTTGAATGATGAATTTTGGGTTCTTGCCATGCAAGAAGAGTTAAACCAATTCGAAAGGAATGAGGTTTGGACTTTAGTTCCTAGGCCTAAGACCACTAATGTCATAGGCACTAAATGGATATTTAGGAACAAATCCGATGAGGATGGCAACATAGTGCGGAACAAGGCTAGACTTGTAGCACAAGGGTACTCTCAAATTGAGGGTATCGACTTTGAGGAGACATTTGCTCCCGTTGCCCGCTTAGAGTCCATTAGGCATCTCTTGTCTATTTCTTGTGTGTACAAGTTCAAATTGCACCAAATGGATGTCAAGAGTGCCTTCCTCAATGGCTTCTTGCAAGAGGAAGTGTTTGTTGAACAACCCAAGGGGTTTGTGGATGCTCACCACCCCAACCATGTCTATCGCCTCAAGAAGGCACTATATGGGTTGAAACAAGCACCGAGGGCTTGGTATGAGCGCGTCACTCAATTTCTTGTTGACAATAACTACACAAAAGGTAGTGTTGACAAGACACTATTCGTCAAGAGAGACAATGATGAGCTTTTCATAGCTCAAATATATGTCGATGACATAGTGTTTGGCTCCACCAACAACACCAAGGTCCAACAATTTGTTGATGTTATGTCTCATGAATTTGAGATGAGTCTTGTTAGTGAGCTTAATTACTTCCTAGGTTTGCAAATTAGGCAACTTGATAATGGGATCTTCATAACCCAAGCCAAATATGCCAAAAACCTTGTGAAGAAGTTTGGTCTTGAAAAAGCCAAACATTGTGACACTCCTATGAGCACCACTTTGAAGCTAAGCAAGGATGCTAGCGGTAAAAGTGTGGACCAAACCTTATATCGTGGCATGATAGGGAGCTTGCTCTATTTGACCGCAAGTAGGCCCGATATATCATTTAGTGTAGGAGTTTGTGCTAGGTACCAATCCGATCCCAAGGAGTCCCATCTTTCTTCGGTTAAGAGAGTCATTCGTTTTGTGAATGGGACTTCCAACTATGGGATTTGGTACTCATTTGACACTAATCCTAGTCTTGTAGGATATAGTGATGCGGATTGGGCAGGAAATTGTGATGATAGGAAGAGCACATCGGGCGGTTGCTTCTTTCTAGGCAACAACTTGGTGTCTTGGTTTTGCAAGAAGTAAAACTCGATTTCCTTGTCCACGGTGGAAGCCGAGTACATAGCCGCGGGGAGTGGATGCACTCAACTTATGTGGATGAAGCAAATGCTAGTGGATTACGGATTCAACCAAGGTACTCTCACTCTCTTTTGTGATAACATGAGTGCCATTAATATTTCCAAGAATCCGGTGCAACATTCTAGAACTAAGCATATTGACATCCGCCATCACTTCATTAGAGAGCTTGTTGAAAATAAATGCATAGTACTTGAACATGTAGGTACTAATGATCAACTTGCGGACCTATTTACTAAACCCTTAGATGCTACTCGATTTAAAACTCTTAGTAGATCTATTGGGGTATGTCTTGTGGAGTGATGTTCAATGATTGACCCCATATGGGGAACTCAAGCAAAGAGAGCTATTGTGCATTCTTGTATCTTGCAAAAAATTTGAAATATCTTATGCCTCTTCTTTTGATTGCTTGAGTAAGCTTGGTTGTACATATGTATATATGTTTTAAAATTCCATAAGTGTGAACCTTGCTTGTCTACAATCCATGTCATATTTATGTTCAAACATGCATTTTTGGACTAGGAGATGTATATAGGAAGTATGATTTGAATGACCTATGATTATCTCCATGACATGATGATTCTTTAATAACATGCTAATGTCAAATGAAAAAGCATGAAATTCATATAACATGCTCACATGAAAAGCATGAATTGATGATTGCTTATTCTTAAAAATGTAAAACTTGTGTGAAAACTTATGAGACTCAAAATGAATAAAGGATCTTGTATCCATTCAAAGGAATTTACATTCCAAATGTCTCTCTTTCTTTATTAGTTGAACATGGTTACTATCATACGGATAATTTTATCCGGAAAAATCAAATAGGGTGCAAAGTCGCTCATGCCATGTTTCGCTTATAAAGTTGGATATAGTTGCTCTTAAATTGAAATCAATAATCTCTATATCCTTGCTTTTCCCATGACATTGGTGAAATTGGTTTGAATTCTTATTAGAAACCTTTGCCATTTGCTTTGCCAAATACCATTGTATTTTGGACTTGAATGCTATATGTCTTGTATGCAAAGCATGTTGGATTCACACATTTTCTCAAAATAAATCTCCTTGTTTCTCTCAAATTGATTGAAGTGCATAAAGTGACTTATATGTATATGCATATCTTGCATGCTTCTATCTCTCGTTGCTATGAGTGACCCGGTTAGGGACTACTCCTTTGCCTATATCATGACAGAAAGGGGGAGTAGGATATGGTAAGGGGAGGTGCAAAATATAGAAGCTATTGTACACTTTGGGGAGAACATACATTGAGGGGGAGTAACCCGTTGAGGGGGAGCATTGCATTTATCATACATTGCATACATTTGGTAATGTTGTGCCTAAATTCTAAAAGTGCAAATGCTTGGTATTGTTCTCACATGATTAATCTCACACTTTTCTTGTATTAGAAATGTTAGAAACTCTTTTCAGGGATTGATTATTCTACAAGAGGATTGAAGACTTCAAGTTGCATTCTCTTATCTCTTTGTAATGTAGAATATCATTATAGTCCCGTAGTTTCTATTTTTTTTGTGAGGAATCATTGTGAGTGATGGTTTTGTCACGAAATAGCCAAAGGGGGAGATTGTAAGGATTCCCGTTGTTTTTAATTGGCTTATTTCGTGATCAAACCATATGTGGGGGTTCTTTGTAAGGGTAGCCTAAGTATCGGTCTTAATGTTCGAAGCCCTTTGAAGACCTCGTGTTGATAAGCACCGAAGGTAAATTTCTATGTGCTTACTTTTCTTTGAAGAGATTAGTTGCACACACACACTTTGCATTCTTACATTTGTGTGCATTCTCTTCATATGTCACATTACACACTAGCACTTTGATTGTTATATCTTGTTGTGTATTTATGTGTCTTGTAATTCATTTCCCGATAGTGTTCGGAAACGTTCGCGCATGCACTAGAATGTGCTTGGTTTTGCGCGAAGACCGCCCACGGAGAATGCCCTTGGCTTCTCCTTGGTTTTCACCTCTGTTGGTGATCGGCGGTTATGATCGGCGGCCCGGCTGCCGAATGGAACCGCCGTTTGCTTCTAGGAGCAATTCTACGGTCACGATCGGCGGTCACGACCGCCGTTCGAAACCGCCGTTCATACCTGATCGATTTCGATCTCTCGGGTCTGATTCGGCGGTTGGGATCGGCGGTCACGAAACCGCCGAATGAACCGCCGTTTATGCTCTGTTCTTCACGAGCTCAATTCGGCGGTCATTATCGGCGGCCTGGCCGCCGATTGAAACCGCCGAACGGTGCGTTTCAAGGGCAAACTTGTCTTTTCACATGCCCTGTTCTTGATGTCTATAAATATCACACTTTCTCATTTTCAGAATTAATGTTCTTTAACTCTAAGAACCCTAAACTTAAAAAAGAGACATTTGAGAGAAAATCAAATCAAGAACACCTTTTTAACACTCAAAAACCATTCTCATATGCATCAAAATATCATCTAGCATTTTCTAGCTTAGTTAGGATGCTTGCTTGCATGGGTTTTGGTCAACACATATTCTTTGGTAAGTTCTTCACTATTATCATACATAATTAGTGTTTTATTTATCATTGACATCTCTTATATTATTTGTATACTCTTGAATATATTCTAGATACAAATTAGAGATTGTTGTGTTGACATGATTGAGTGTTGTATTTTTGATAGCTATCTAGGTTTTGTTAATCTATGTTTAGCTAAGCTATTTGACATGTCATCTAGCTTTTAATATCTAGGATTGAATTAATTGCATATTCACTATCCTAGATAAGCATATAGAGTAACCTAGCTCTTAATTGCATTTTGGATATTTTATATATTCACTTAGGTTGTATATTCTATTCATAGAGAAAGTAAGTCTTGTGTGTAGCATCCGGGATTAGGTTGCTTAGAACGCAAGCAAATTAGACTAGGTTCACTCATACCGGGATTAGGTAGGTGTGTGATTACTTCCGAGATTAGGTTGTAATCGGTTGCACATTTAGTGGATTCGAGGTTCGAGTGTGGCTTACTTACATAGCCCGTGGTTTTTCCCGTGAGGGTTTCCACGTAAAAACCAAGTGTTGTTTTAATTTCCGCACCTTATTACACTTGCTTGTTTATATTATCTTGAGGGTATTTTCGTAATTTTGACTTGAAACAAATAATAGCACGGTGTGTATAAAGCTATCTAGAGGGGGGGTGAATAGATTTTACGCTTTTTACCCAATTTTTCGTGTTAGTCAAAATTACGAAAATGCCCTCAAGATAATATAACCAAGCAATTGTAATATGGTGCGGAAATTAAAACAACACTTGGTTTTTACGTGGAAACCCTCACGGGAAAAACCACGGGCTATGTAAGTAAGCCACACTCGAACCTCGAATCCACTAAATGTGCAAACGATTACAACCTAATCCCGGAAGTAATCACACACCTACCTAATCCCGGTATGAGTGAACCTAGTCCAATTTGCTTGCGTTCTAAGCAACCTAATCCCGGATGCTACACACAAGACTTACTTTCTCTATGAAGAGAATATACAACCTATGTGAATATATAAAATATCCAAAATGCAATTAAGAGCTAGGTTACTCTATATGCTTATCTAGGATAGTGAATATGCAATTAATTCAATCCTAGATATTAAAAGCTAGATGACATGTCAAATAGCTTAGCTAAACATAGATTAACAAAACCTAGATAGCTATCAAAAATACAACACTCAATCATGTCAACACAACAATCTCTAATTTGTATCTAGAATATATTCAAGAGCATACAAATAATATAAGAGATGTCAATGATAAATAAAACACTAATTATGTATGATAATAGTGAAGAACTTACCAAAGAATATGTGTTGACCAAAACCCATGCAAGCAAGCATCCTAACTAAGCTAGAAAATGCTAGATGATATTTTGATGCATATGAGAATGGTTTTTGAGTGTTAAAAAGGTGTTCTTGATTTGATTTTCTCTCAAATGTCTCTCTTTTAAGTTTAGGGTTCTTAGAGTTAAAGAACATTAAATCTGAAAATGAGAAAGTGTGATATTTATAGACATCAAGAAAAGGGCAAGTGAAAAGACAAGTTTGCCCTTGAAACGCACCGTTCGGCGGTTTCAATCGGCGGCCAGGCCGCCGATAATGACCGCCGAATTGAGCTCGTGAAGAACAGAGCATAAACGGCGGTTCATTCGGCGGTTTCGTGACCGCCGATCCTAACCGCCGAATCAGACCCGAGAGATCGAAATCGATCAGGTATGAACGGCGGTTTCGAACGGCGGTCGTGACCGCCGATCGTGACCGTAGAATTGCTCCTAGAAGCAAACGGCGGTTCCATTCGGCGGCCAGGCCGCCGATCATAACCGCCAATCACCAACAGAGGTGAAAACCAAGGAGAAGCCAAGGGCATTCTCCGTGGGCGGTCTTCGCGCAAAACCAAGCACATTCTAGTGCATGCGCGGACGTTTCCGAACACTATCGGGAAATGAATTACAAGACACATAAATACACAACAAGATATAACAATCAAAGTGCTAGTGTGTAATGTGACATATGAAGAGAATGCACACAAATGTAAGAATGCAAAGTGTGTGTGTGCTTCTAAATCTCTTCAAAGAAAGGTAAGCACATAGAAATTTACCTTCGGTGCTTATCAACACGAGGTCTTCAAAGGGCTTCGAACATTAAGACCGATACTTAGGCTACCCTTACAAAGAACCCCCACATATGGTTTGATCACGAAATAAGCCAATTAAAAACAACGGGAATCCTTACATGACTATCACGAAAAATTGGGTAAAAAGCGTAAAATCTATTCACCCCCCCTCTAGATAGCTTTATACACACCGTGCTATTATTTGTTTCAACATCAATGTAGCAAGTGTGTCTTTGATACTCGATATTTACACACTTAAACAATCATCAATTCAATCACCTCCTCCAAGCCCCATCTAGAATGGGTGGTTCAATCACCACATACCCCGTTTCTTTCTTTTTGACCCACAAGGGTCCCTTCCTACTAAGTCCTTCTAACTTGGATTTTGCGATCCAAATGGATTTGACATTGACCTTGGGGATTGGGGTTGCATATTTTCTAACTTGCCATCTTTTGTTTGGACAATTAGGCCTAATGTGGCCTATTCGATGGCAGTAGTTGTAGGGAAAAATACCGTAGTACACGCAGCGGAAGCGAGACTAAAAATTGATTTAGTAACTTTTAAAATTTTTTTCCTTTTTATGAACCTTAAACCCTTTAATCAATTAAACATATATATTATCTAACAAAAGAAGAATACCTTTTGTCGCGTGATCCGATTGACTTACGTCGATGGTAATCCGCAAGATCTTCAATTCTAGCACGAACGTGGATCACCTAGGAGCGTGGTCTCCCTATTCTTTGAATTGCAAACCTGTTAATGGACAAATAAACTTTTCTTTTCTTTGTTAGTCACAAAAACAATCAAAAGAAGACTAAAATTATTCCGGTCACTTTTGAGCTCTCAATCTAATGATCGAAACTCGCGTGAACCTAAATCGATGTTGTACACACAAGCTTATTGATGAACAAGCAAATAGTGTACCATCAAAGAATAATTTATTCACTCTTTTATGTTTTAGTAGAATAAAATTAATGCTCTCTATGAATTAAGAAGAAGAAGAAAAATTGTCTCTCAAGCACAAAGCATCGGGTGGCCGAATTCTATACATATGAATATATAGGTGGCCTAAATTTTCTTCTCTTTTCCTATTAGGGTTGCCGAAATCTTGCTCTCTTTTTCTACTAGGGTTGCCGCAAATCACACTCCTAAAAGGAGTTTGTGTTGCACCCTAATTTCCATAAAAGAATAGACTTCAAACCCTAATCCAACTCATAGATATTTTATTCTTTTTATTGACTAAAATAAAAGACTTCTTATTTGATTAAATAAATAAAATTAATTATTTATTTTCTTACCAAATAAGTCTTTTACTTTTAGTATACTACCAACAATAGTATAAGACTAGGAATCATATTTCCTAATCAGAAAAAATTTGTTTCTTAATTAAACAATTAATTAATAAATAAATTAATTATTATTTAATTAAAACAATGAAAACAAAATAATATCTTAGGTTAAAATATTAACCTTGCCGCCCACTTGAATAAAATTGGGCCTAATATTATTTTCTTATTTCATTTAATCCATTGGACTTTAAATAAAAAGCCCACATGTGAACCAGAACCATTCTTACTAAAAGAAACAAGCCCACATGTCTTTTATTAATATATTAATATAATTGAGCAGCCCATTACTTAAATAATGTGCAAATTATATTCTTAATATATTAAATGCAATTCTAGATGGACCCTTAAATCGGTCCGGTAGAATATATCAAGTGATCCATGCAAGTCTGTGTAGATTGGGGATCTTGGCGGGCCATCTAAATTTAAGCTTCAATAGACATAACCTAATCACAATCAACAAATGATTCACTTAGGTCAGATCCATTAATTTTAACTCATTCCACTAAAGAGCTAAAATTGAACTCTTAAATAAAGATAGAAAAGGAAGATGTTCCTCATTCATACCCTAGACAATCATGTTGGAGATAGTGTATCCTCGTGATTAATATCAGTAATCTCCAAGAGTTCATAGACCGCCTATAACTCTCCAAGTTACCATATTTACTCATATGACCACGTTTTGAACTTGGATATTTTGACTTGTCCAGAAGCCATGTTTTCAATAGACACTATCAAAAACTCAACGTTGAGATTTAATATCCAATTACCTCAAAACATCCATATGATGATATTATACTCTCATTTAATAAATGGAGCCACGATGTCCATATCTATAAATGAAGTCCTCTATCGATTAACAAATGAATATCACCAAACTATCGAGGATAGACTATGCGTTATAATCGTACTCATTGATAACTCAAATGATATCATATGCAACCATAAGTCCATCATTTATCTCAGGATTAAGATAGACTCTCCGATTGTCCTGATAATGAAAAGACTATTATCTATTGACGGTTCTAGATAAAGCTTTTCATTGTGATCCAGTTCAATGCACCCAGTGCACTAGATCCTTTTGGTCGAAGACACTCCGATGATTTTAGACTCATCATATCTCATTTGATCCCACTCAAATGCTAGCAAAAGAATTCTACAACTTTAACAAGATAAAGGTGCCCAACCTTTAACTTAAGTTGTGAACATTATTCAAGACTAACTAAAGAATTGTGTCTACCACATACATAACCAGATGTACGAACAATTCTTCTTTTCTCATAGTCTTTAGACCTTATGATTATTTACTTTGACAATTATAATATTAAACTATAAATGCTATAAGATTTGTTAAACCAGAAATCACTTTATTAATATGAAAAAGATTGTTAATTACAACATTACACTCTTGCTATTGAGCATAATCCTAACAGTAGTGACATATGGGAGTGAAAGTAGAAAATGTACCTCCCGATGTAGATTGTGGAGGTGGAATGCGGTTCTTTCTCCTAGGCCTTCGCCGTGGTTTTTGTTTCGGAGCAAAAATGGTGGACTCCTCGGGTGATACATGCATCGTCTTCCTTGAAGGTGGCTGAACCATCCCTTCGGACTTGACAGAAGTGCCTATCTTTGGCATAGCAATCTCAACTCGAGTCTCCTCATTTTTTACTCTCAAGATTTCTAGGACCTTGTCCCTCGAATGTATCTCCTCCTCCATGATTTTCATCTTGCCTTCGAAGTCCTTACTCAAAGACTCATTCCTTTCTCCGAATTCACCTTTCACTAGGGAGAAATCGTCTTCAATTTTGTCTTGGAGGGCATAATTTTCCTTTAAAGCTTCATCAAGTTTAATATTGAGTTCAAAGTTCTTCTCCACCAACTCCCGGTTTTCTTCCTTGAGCTGAGCGATGGTGTCCTCGTAACTTGATGAATCATGTTCCAAAAGCGGGGTCTTGTTAGTCACCTCGCTGTGAGCGAGTGCTACGTACTCCCCAAAAGTAGAGTGAGGTTCGTCCTCTTGTTCGGCACTTGCAATGTTAAAACAAACACTACCCTTCAACGGGTTCTTCATGCTTTCAAACACTTCAAACTCTACCGTTTGACCTAAAACCATCATGGAGAGCCGTCCCTTGTGGACATCGATAATTGCCTTGGCAGTTGACATAAATGGTCGCCCTAGCAATATCGGCATCTCCCTTGCCTTGGTTGAATCGGTCTCCATCTCTAGAATAACAAAGTCAGCTGGGATGATCAATTCGCCCACCCTGACTAACACATCTTCAACCACTCCTGTTGGATGTCGTACTGAGCGGTCGGCTAGTATCAATTCCATGGTAGTCGGCTTCAATCCCTCTAATCCTAAATCCTTAAACAATGCATAAGTCATTAAATTGATCGAAGCTCCTAGGTCTAACATTGCCTTCTCCCTTCGAGTTTCGCCAACTGATATGGTAATGATGAAACTTCCTGGATCCTTCATCTTAGGTGGCAATGCCGTTTCCATGGCTGCACTTGCTTCCTTGGAGATCACTATTCTTTCTAGAAATTCCTTCTTACGCGCCTTTGAGTTGAGTTCCTTGAAGAACTTGGCTTATGCGGGCATTTTCTCAATCACTTCAAGTAAAGGAAGGCTCACATTCACCTTAGATAGGATGTCATAGACCTCCCTGAAAGCTTGGTCCAATTTTGATTTCTGAAGCCTTCCTGGGAATGGAATTGGAGGCACATACGGATTAGGTGATTTGTGTATCCTTGAAGTATCCTTGTGTCCTTTCTCCAGACCTCTACTCGTTCCTATCCCTACTTGAGTATCAAGATCATTCTTGCTAGGCACGTCCCTGTCCACTGAAACATTATCAGGAATATCAGAAATTTCAGGTGGATATGGGTTAAAAAGTACCTTACCACTTCTTAAGACCGTGGCTGACTTGGCTTGTTCTGACTAACTTGGGAGCTTCCCTGGCTCCTTCTTTTGACTAACTTCAGCATACTCCCCTATTTGTCTTTCCAATGTCTTGACTACTCCTTCCATAGAAGTAATCCTGATGTGATTAGGATCATTGGTGTAATACTGATTAGTGGCCCTGTACTCATTGTCTCTTTGGCCTTGTTGGCGCCAAGGTAAGTTTTCCTTCACCTTCCATGGTTGTGTACTTTGCTGTGGTCTTGATTGGTGTCCCTGAGGTGGATACCAGTTGTTATTGTTGTTGTTTTGTGGAGGTATCTGGGGATTCAAACAGTGGTTGTTCCCGTAATTCAGATTAGGATGCCTTGCCCATCCCCGATTGTACGTGTTGGAGAAAAGATCATCCAACTGTCTTGTCTGACGTGGCGGATACACCACTTGCAATTCTTCCTTCCTGGGTAGCATTGGCTCAACTATGGAATTCATGTCCATTCCACGGTTTTCCCTGTAAGGATTCCCATTATTGATTGGCTTATTTCGTGGTCAAACCACATGTTGGGGTTTGGTTGTAAGGGTAGTCTAGGTGTTTGTTGAAGATCAAGACCCTTTCCAAGACCTCAAGAGGACAAGCACCAAAGGTATATATCTAGTGCTTACATTGGCTTGAAGAGATATAGTTGCACACACACACACAACATGCATAACTCTTATTCTTGTATGGTGTGTTTATATTTTGTGTGCATTGTGCTTTATTGATTTATTCAATATCTCTTCTTGCATGTTGAATTGATTGCATCTTGTTATATGATAATGCCATGACATGTTAGGCATTAGGATGCATTCAATACCCACACTTGCACTTCATGTATGTTAGCTTTTAGTGTGGAGTAATTCGTTTCCCTAAGGATGTTCGGAAACGTCCGCGCGTGCACGGTAATGTGCTTTGTTTTGCGCGATGATCGCCGGTGGAGATGCCTTTGGCTTCTCCTTGGTTTCACCATTTTTGGTGAATCGGCGGTTACGTTCGGCGGCCTGGCCGCCGTTAGAAACCGCCGAATCAGACCTGATTGAAATATATCTCTCGGGTCCAAAACGGCGGTTGGGATCGGCGGTTTCGAAACCGCCGAATGAAGTCGCCGAAGTTCCCCTGTTCCACACGGGAGCCATTCGGCGGTTCAGTTCGGCGGCCTGGCCGCCGAATGAAACCGCCGATCGGTGCGTTTCAAGGGCAAAATTGTATTTTCACCTGCCCTGTTTTTGGTCTCTATAAATACATCCTTATCTCTGGTTCAGAACACAAGTCTTTGATCATAAGAACCCTAGAGAGATATTTAGAGAGACTTGAGAGAGAAATCTTAAAGATCATATCTTTATCTCTCTAAACCCATTCCCACATGCATAAATCTTCATCTAAGCATCATCTAGGATCATCTAGCATATGCTAATGCATGGGACTTCTTCAACACACATGGTATGATTTGTTGAACACTTTTATCTTACATAATTAGTGTTTCTACTTATCAATTTTATCTCATATTTTACTTATATGTGTTTAGATTAATTTCTACATATAAGATTGAGATTATGTGTTGATTGGGTTTTTATTTGTTAGCTAGGTTTTAATGTTCATATGCCATCTAGCTAATTGATCTCATTATTGATTGAGATTAGTTTTCATAGCTTATTTGATTAGGTCATTATTGCCTAAAAGCTATGCCATGAACATTCTTGTGTGATGTATTGATAACTAGGTTGATAGATTGTTTTTTTAATCAACTAGTTAATCCTTTGAATGTTTGTGGGTTTTATATGATAGCTTTGTATCTAGGATTGGTTATCCTTTACTTAGCTAAAGTTATATGCCATGTCATATAGCTATATGTGATATCTAGGATTGATTATATTGTCATCTTATAATCCTAGGTAAGCATTTAGAGTACCCTAGCTCTTATTGCATTAATTGAATATTCATACATATTCACATAGGGTTGTGCATCTCTTTTGAGAGATTGAAGTCTTGGGGCTAAGTGTGCTTAGGCCTCAAGCAAATTGGACTAGTGCCGCTATAAAAGGCCCGCGTGGTAGATTAGAGGGTGCTCACGCCAAGAGTAGTGTATCAGGGGATATCACTAGGGATTGAACCAAGAGTGGCGATTGGTAGTGTCCATAGCCTGAGGTTATCTAGGGTGAGGGTCCGAGAATCACTTGAGGGTGTAACCGTCTTTTCATATAGTGGATTTCGAGGTCCGAGTGTGGCGCACTTAACAGCCCGTGGTTTTTCCCAGTGGTTGGGTTTTCAACAAAACATACAAGTGTCAAATGCAATCATCAAAACATGCTTTTCAAGATTAGCATTTAGCATGTCATTTTAGCAATCATCATGTCATGGAGATCATTATAGGTCATTCAAATTAAATCCTATGTATATATCTCCTAGTCCAAAAATGCATGTTTGAACATAAATATGACATGGATTGCAATACAAGCATTGATCACACTTATTGAATAGAAAATATGTATACATAGTGTAACCAAGCTTACTCAAGCAACAAAAAGAGAAGCACAAGATATTTCGAATTTTTTGCAAGTGATAAGATGCGGAAATAGTAAATGACACTTGATGTTTACGTGGAAAACCCAACCACTGGGAAAAACCACGGGCTGTTAAGTGCGCCACACTCGGACCTCGAAATCCACTATATGAAAAGACGGTTACACCCTCAAGTGATTCTCGGACCCTCACCCTAGATAACCTCAGGCTATGGACACTACCAATCGCCACTCTTGGTTCAATCCCTAGTGATATCCCCTGATACACTACTCTTGGCGTGAGCACCCTCTAATCTACCACGCGGGCCTTTTATAGCGGCTCTAGTCCAATTTGCTTGAGGCCTAAGCACACTTAGCCCCAAGACTTCAATCTCTCAAAAGAGATGCACAACCCTATGTGAATATGTATGACTATTCAATTAATGCAATAAGAGCTAGGGTACTCTAAATGCTTACCTAGGATTATAAGATGACAATATAATCAATCCTAGATATCACATATAGCTATATGACATGGCATATAACTTTAGCTAAGTAAAGGATCACCAATCCTAGATACAAAGCTATCATATAAAACCCACAAACATTCAAAGGATTAACTAGTTGATTAAAAAATAATCTATCAACCTAGTTATCAATACATCACACAAGAATGTTCATGGCATAGCTTTTAGGCAATAATGACCTAATCAAATAAGCTATGAACAATAATCTCAATCAATAAATGAGATCAATTAGCTAGATGGCATATGAACATTAAAGCCTAGCTAACAAATAAAAACCCAATCAACACATAATCTCAATCTTATATGTAGAAATTAATCTAAACACATATAAGTAAAATATGAGATAAAATTGATAAGTAGAAAAACTAATTATGTAAGATAAAAGTGTTCAACAAATCATACCATGTGTGTTGAAGAAGTCCCATGCATTAGCATATGCTAGATGATCCTAGATGATGCTTAGATGAAGATTTATGCATGTGGGGATGGGTTTAGAGAGATAAAGATATGATCTTTAAGCTTTCTCTCTCAAGTCTCTCTAAATATCTCTCTAGGGTTCTTATGATCAAAGACTTGTGTTCTGAACCAGAGATAAGGATGTATTTATAGAGACCAAAAACAGGGCAGGTGAAAATACAATTTTGCCCTTGAAACGCACCGATCGGCGGTTTCATTCGGCGGCCAGGCCGCCGAACTGAACCGCCGAATGGCTCCCGTGTGGAACAGGGGAACTTCGGCGACTTCATTCGGCGGTTTCGAAACCGCCGATCTCAACCGCCGTTTTGGACCCGAGAGATATATTTCAATCAGGTCTGATTCGGCGGTTTCTAACGGCGGCCAGGCCGCCGAACGTAACCGCCGATTCACCAAAAATGGTGAAACCAAGGAGAAGCCAAAGGCATCTCCACCGGCGATCATCGCACAAAACAAAGCACATTACCGTGCACGCGCGGACGTTTCCGAACATCCTTAGGGAAACGAATTACTCCACACTAAAAGCTAACATACATGAAGTGCAAGTGTGGGTATTGAATGCATCCTAATGCCTAACATGTCATGGCATTATCATATAACAAGATGCAATCAATTCAACATGCAAGAAGAGATATTGAATAAATCAATAAAGCACAATGCACACAAAATATAAACACACCATACAAGAATAAGAGTTATGCATGTTGTGTGTGTGTGTGCAACTATATCTCTTCAAGCCAATGTAAGCACTAGATATATACCTTTGGTGCTTGTCCTCTTGAGGTCTTGGAAAGGGTCTTGATCTTCAACAAACACCTAGACTACCCTTACAACCAAACCCCAACATGTGGTTTGACCACGAAATAAGCCAATCAATAATGGGAATCCTTACAATCTCCCCTTTGGCTATTTCGTGACAAAACCACCACTCACATTGATTCCTCACAACATAATAGAAACTACAGGTCTACTTATGATTTTCTACTTTACAAAGAGATAAGATAAATAGTCTTGAAGTCTTCAATCTCAAGTAGAACAATCAATCCCTGAAAGCACAGTTTCTATACTTTCTAATACAAGAAAAGGTGAGATGAATCAAGTGAGATAAAACAAGCATTTGCATTTAAAAATTAAGTACAACATCATGCAATGTATGAATGTGCAAATGCTCCCCCTCAAAGGGTTACTCCCCCTCAATTAGTATTCTCCCCAACATGCACAATTGCTACTACAATTTGCAACTCCCCTTACCACAACATACTCCCCCTTTTTGTCATGATATAGACAAGGGAGTAATCCCCAACCGGGTCACTCAAGGCAAAGAGAGTTAGTAGCATTCTAGTATATGCATAATCAATATAAGTCACTTTATGCAATCTCAAATTTATTGGAGAGAAACAAGGAGATTTATTTAAAGAAAATGTGTGAATCAAAAAAATTGCTTTGCATACAAGACATGTAGCATTTAAGTCCAAAATATCATGGTATTTGGCAAAGCAAATGACAAAGGTTTTCAATATGAATTCAAACCAATTTCACCAATGTCAAGAGAGAAGCAAGGATATAGGTTTTCATTGATTTCAATTTAAGAACAACTATATCCAACTTTATAAGCTAAACATGTCATGAGCGACTTTGCACCCTACTTGATTTTTCCGGATAAGATATCCGTATGATAGTAGACATGTTCAACCAATAAAGAAAGAGAGACATTTGGATTGTAAAATCCTTGAATGGATACAAGATCCTTTTTCATTTGAGTCTCATAAGCTTTTTCACACATTTTTTGCAATTAAGAAATGCAATCATCAAAACATGCTTTTCAAGATTAGCATTTAGCATGTCATTTTAGCAATCATCATGTCATGGAGATCATTATAGGTCATTCAAATTAAATCCTATGTATATATCTCCTAGTCCAAAAATGCATGTTTGAACATAAATATGACATGGATTGCAATACAAGCATTGATCACACTTATTGAATAGAAAATATGTATACATAGTGTAACCAAGCTTACTCAAGCAACAAAAAGAGAAGCACAAGATATTTCGAATTTTTTGCAAGTGGCAAGATGCAAAATAGCTCTCTTTGCTTAAGTTCCCCATATGGGGTCAAATATCCACACCACTTTAATGAAGGGCATGTGGTCTAAAAGACTTACCAAGTCCATAGGACCTAGTTGAACCTGTTTGAGACATGTTTGTCTCGTAGCAAGCGGGTTCGTCTTTTCTAATCCACTTAGGTGCCTCAAAAACATACCTAGTGGTCATAGGTTCTAGAGTTCTAGATGGCAAAGAATCATGCAAATGATTTTCTTCCTTTTTAAGGACATGCATCTTAGCTCTAGCCTTTTTCTTTTCAATCATGCATATAAGATTACATATTTAAATGTAATGCAAGCAACTTGGTCTAACATGACCAACAATACCACACAAAAGACAAGAGGAGATAAGGTTAGGAATTATACCATTCCCTTGAGCATGCAAAAGTGCTTTCCTTTGTCGTTGTGGTTGTCTTGGTAGTTGGATAGGATCTCTCCTCCTTTGATGATGACCAAGACAAAGTTGCTTGCTCGGTTGAGCTTGCATGATTGAACACTTCCCTATTAAGATCGTAGGTTGAGGGAAGATAGCCTTCTTGGTTGGTTAGACCAAGATTGAGGAAGGCTTGGGCTTGAAGCTCTTTGGTGATGTGAGCAACGCCCTTTCATCTTCGTCTCCTCTCTCTCCTTAGAGGGACATCTCCTCATCGGAGTCATTTTCTTCTCTCATAAAATCACTCATAGTGTTTGCGTTGAATGAATGCAAATGAGAAGAATGCAAGATGTATGTCAAAAACAATAATCATACAAAATGCACAACACACCAAAAATGAGCTAGGATCACCTAAGTATATCTAGGAACCCGCTCTGATACCAATTGAAAGTTAATATAATTCTGATCTGTTTCTAAAGGTTGGTTCCCGAACCTGCTCATGAGTGTTTCAATGTTCTTACTCATATCACTCATTTGACTCGCCATCTCCCTGCTCACTCCTCCTCGACTACCTTGAGTGTTTCTCTGCTGGGAATTCTGTTCAAGCATCTCATACTTATCAAACACATACTGTGCCGTTTTCTCTCGCATCGCTCCTCCACATGCATTATCAACAATTGCCTGTGAAAGTCCCGTCAATCCATCATAGAAAGATTGAACTTGTGATACTAAAGTATACTCGTGGTGAGGGCACTGTGCTAAAAGTAGCTTGAATCTACCCCATGATTCATGAAATGCATCCCCTTCCCTTTCCTGGAAATCAGCTATCATACTTCATATTTCTTTCGTCTTCCATGAGGGAAAGTACTTAGCAAAAAACTTCTGCTCAACACCGCTCCATGTGGTAAGTGATCCTGCTGGTAATGCCATGAGCCACTTCTTGGCGTCGTCTCTCATGCAATACGAAAAACATCGCATGCGTAAGTGATCCTCCGTCAAGTTCCTGAGTGGAAAAGTGGTCACCACATTATAATATTCCTTCATGAATTGAAGGCAGTCTTCGCTTAAGTTACCACCAAAGTGCGGGAGTGTGTTGTAATGCAAGTTTTTCAGCTCGTAATTCCTCTGGGCATCATCTAACAATATGGCTAAAGGATGTGATCCAACGGTAGGCAATGAGAATTCCTTCATCATTCTTTGATCCTGTCCGTGTTCTGAACCAGTGGGGGTACTGCTAGAAGAAGTTGACCCTTCCTCAAGGTCGGATAGTCCTCTAGGATTGTCCGTCATTGTCGGTAGCCTCGCTATGCGATCAATATTTTCAAAAAAAGGTTCAAGTGGGCTCCCCAAAGATCGTTGACGCACCCCGAAACGGTCTATAAAGTATCCCCGGCGGTGCCAATAACTTGATCGGCGCACGCGGGACACGCGATAGTTCTATAAACTATCGTAAAATAAATGGGGCGCGTATGTTTTTTTGCAAGTGCACGGATTGTTACGATCGTATAGCGGCAAGTACGGTTCGTTCCACAGGGAGATGGATTCGTTAATTGTATCTAGTTCTAGTGTTTATTAAAGCATGTAAAAGGAAATGCGGTGTGTGTGTGTGTGGACTCTAAACTAACTAAACTAAGATAGAAATGTAGCCGGGTGTCTTGGCTATCTAATTAATCTACTCCTAGAGGCAAGACACCCTAACTACGAAAATAATGGTGGCTTGGAGATAAGCAAGATATGCAACACATATGGGAAATCGGATTACCAAACACAATATGCAAATCTACGTAGATTGTATAGCATGTTAATTCAATTAATCTAGTAAAGGGTTCGTTCTCTTGATTAAGGAAATTACCCCGGAATCTTGATTAGGGAATTCCCGAAATCATGTCATCACTTTCCAATCGGAAGAGTGATTGTGTCTAGGGTTTAGACCCATTAAGCACAAGAACTATGAACCAAGCTAAAGTGGCATAATTATGCACACTTAAGCTATTTCCATTCCTAATAGCTAATTGTCAAGATTATGCAAGGAATGGTTATCCAAGCACAATCTCAACTCTTAATTACTCTAATCACTCTAAACACATACATAGTAAATCATACATCAACATACATAAACAAATGAGATATTTGATTACAACTACTCCTAATCATTTAGTTAATCTACTCCTAATCTCATTCATCATACATATCAACATATAATCATCCATACATATGAATATCATAAAAAGAGCTTAATCACTATACATCTAGGAATGAATCAATACCAAATCAAAGCAAATGAACAAACATACATATGTTAGCATAAGTGTAGGTTACAAATTATCCCAAATGGGTTATACATCAATAGAAATACAAGAGATGAGTAAATGAAGAAATAACCCTTGAAGACAAGCCTTCAATAGGTCTCCCTTGCTATGAAACTCCCTTGGCTCGGTTTTGACACCCAAGCCTCTCCTATCTCTGCATCTCTACTCTCCATGGAAGGCTTTCCATGGAGGAAAATCCCCCATGGAAAGCTTGGAGTTGCTCTCTCTCTTTTGTGATGATCAATCAAAGAAAAGTGGTTTCTTGGAGCAAAGTTGGATGGTGCACACTTTTGAAAGAGAGGAAATAGTGATGTATATATAGTAAGAAGTGTATAGGGCAAGAATGGGGATCAAAATATCTCAAAATATCTGAAAATCCTCTTGAGTCGGCCAGCTAGGCGGGTTCAGACACCCTGGAAGGCGAGCTTGTGCCTGCCGTCGGAAGTAGCCGCATGGAAAATGGATGTTTTCCGCGAGCTTGAACCTTCTGGACGGCTGGCTTCTTCCCGCTGCATGAAGTCGCCATCTCCCGGTGGGTTTGGACGTTCTGGAACGCAGGAAAGAAGCCGTTGAACCAAGCTTGCGAGCTTGCATGGCCATGGAGTTTGGAGGATTTGGTGGAGAGTGGAACCTTTGCATGGGAGGCTCAAAGTGGGTCCACCATGACCGGGAGAAGACCGGCTACCGATCTGGGCGGAGAATGGCCGAAAAAACCATCAAAAAATGGCTGGAATAGGTCGGGTTGAAGTCGGGTCACGACCGGGTCGAACGCGGGTTGAACACGGGTCGGGTCGCCTGGCTGCAGCTTGAAGACGACGTGACGTCATCCAGACGTCACGCTGATGCGCGCCCATGCCAAAACGATGCCGTTTCTTTGCTGACGTGGCGCTGGTGCTGTGCCTTGCACGGATAATTACAATATGCATCCCTGATCTTCTCCATATTCACAAAATATTCAGTATTTTCCCGAATATTGCACTTTGACCCCTGATTCTCCACAATGACATATTTGCCCCTGAATTTCCCTATTTTCTTCCATTTAGGTTTAAACACCCACTCTGAGAGATATTTACCTACACATAGCTAAAACACATATTATATACACAAAAGTGCTCGGAAACGAACACAAAAGATAGGAATAGGGAGCGTTAAATGTGAACATTTGGAGCGCGATCAATCGTCTTCCGTGCATCAATTCGTGACAAGAAACCTGAAATTACACTACACTAACTACCAAAAGGTTAAATGCTCAAACAGAAAATCACTACGATTATGCAAAAATTAAATTGACTAATGTTCTAAAGAGAATAAGGCAAAAAGTAAACAAAGCCGTGCTCCCCGGCAGCGGCGCCATAAGTTTTGACACGCCCAAACCGGTTCTACAATGTCACTATAATAAAACCTATTCTACCTCGGTTGTATTAAGGGGGCGTGCGAGTCTAGTGACCCTATTGTAAGTGCACAAGTCGTTAAACTAGTGTAGTGAGCAAGTAAGGGTATCGTTCCCACTAGGTAAGCACTAACCTTCAATTACTAACATGCATATATCCATATGAATGTTCTAAGCACCTAATTCTCAACTTAATCACAATGAAATCTAAGATTAGAGAGTGATCAAGGGGAAATTAGTCATTTAGTAGTAGAGAATTACAAGTTAGTATTCTCTACTTATAGGTGCTTCACTATAATATGCAATAAATGGTACATGCATACAAATTCATCAAGTTATTGCACTATGAAGAGATAGGTGGTTGTAACCACCATACATGCAATCATAAATGTACATAAACAAGACTTAAGAGGATTATAACCATATGATTGATTAGATAACAAGGAATTACAAGAATTACATCTAATTCCCTAACAAGAGGAATTAGCTACACATAGTATCACAATTACAAAGATATACAAGTAAGGGAAACATCACCAATGGATAAGCTTGTGAAGTGGAAATGGTCCTTCTTGCAATCCAAGCAATTAACTCTTCTATGGTAACTTGAATTGATCACTCTAAATAACCAACATGTGGTGTTTGGCTACCTAGAAATTTGCCAAGAAAATAACTATCTTTCTTTATTCCTAAGAATAAAATATCTCTAATTAATATCTCTACTCTCTAACTAAAACTAACTCTCTTTGTTTGTATGAGAGATGAGGCCTTTCAAGGACAATAGGTGGAGAAAGGGGTAGCCGTCTTTGACTTTTGGGGGCGAGCTTCAGTCAATTTGCAGCTTCTCAGAATCGGCGGCGGCCATGCACGGCGGCTTTATTCCCGCTGAAAGATCCCGCCTTGACGACGGCGGCTTATGGCGGCGGTTTCATTCCTGCCGAAAGATCCCGCCTTGATGACGGCGACTTCTAGCGGCCGCTTTTTGCCCACCGGCCTGAATGCATGAACTCGCCTTCTTGCTTTTCTTCTGTTTTCTTCCCAATTTGCCCTCATTTCTGCACTTTGGACAAAAATGCCCTTGAAACAACTATTTTACCTGAAAATACTTATTTACACAATTAAACACATGGAATGCTTAGAAATTGATTACAAAAACAAGGTAAAAGGGGCACTAAATGTAAACATTTGAAGCGCGATCATTATAACCAGATAAAAATGCATAAGCCAGATGAGGAGAAGACGGCATTCACCACAGACCAAGGGTTATACTATTACACAGTCATGCCGTTCGGCCTGAAAAATGCTGGAGCAACTTACCAGCGCTTAGTCAACAAGATGTTCGCCAGACAGATAGGAAGAAATATGTGTTAGGATTATGCTCAATAGCAAGAGTGTAATGTTGTAATTAACAATCTTTTTCATATTAATAAAGTGATTTCTGGTTTAACAAATCGTATAGCATTTATAGTTTAATATTATAATTGTCAAAGTAAATAATCATAAGGTCTAAAGACTATGAGAAAAGAAGAATTGTTCGTACATCTGGATATGTATGTGGTAGACACAATTTTTTAGTTAGTCTTGAATAATGTTCACAACTTAAGTTAAAGGTTGGGCACCTTTATCTTGTTAAAGTTGTAGAATTCTTTTGCTAGCATTTGAGTGGGATCAAATGAGATATGATGAGTCTAAAATCATCGGAGTGTCTTCGAGCAAAAGGATCTAGTGTACTGGGTGCATTGAACTGGATCACAATGAAATACTTTATCTATAACCGTCAATAGATAATAGTCTTTTCATTATCAGGACAATCGGAGAGTCTATCTTAATCCTGAGATAAATGATGGACTTATGGTTGCAAGTGATATCATTTGAGTTATCAATGAGTACGATTATATCGCATAGTCTATCCTCGATAGTTTGGTGATATTCATTTGTTAATCGATAGAGGACTTCATTTATAGATATGGACATCGTGGCTCCATTTATTAAATGAGAGTATAATATCATCATATGGATGTTTTGAGGTAATTGGATATTAAATCTCAACGTTGAGTTTTCGATAGTGTCTATTGAAAACATGGCTTCTGGACAAGTCAAAATATCCAAGTTCAAAATGTGGTCATATGAGTAAATATGGTAACTTGGAGAGTTAAAGGCGGTCTATGAACTCTTGGCGATTACTGATATTAATCACGAGGATACACTATCTCCTATATGATTGTCTAAGGTATGAATGAGGAGCATCTTCCTTTTCTATCTTTATTTAAGAGTTCAGTTTTAGCTCTTTAGTGGAATGAGTTAAAATTAATGGATCGGACCTAAGTGAATCATTTGTTGATTGTGATTAGGTTATGTCTATTGAAGCTTAAATTTAGATGGCCCGCCAAGATCCCCAATCCACACGGACTTGCATGGATCACTTGATATATTCTACCGGACCAATTTAAGGGTCCATCTAGAATTGCATTTAATATATTAAGAATATAATTTGCACATTATTTATGTAATGGGCTGCTCAATTATATTAATATATTAATGAATGACATGTGGGCTTGTTTCTTTTAGTAAGAATGGGTCTGGTTCACATGTGGGCTTTTTATTTAAAGTCCAATGGATTAAATGAAATAAAGGAAATAATATATAGCCCATTTGTTTAAGTGGGGCGGCAAGTAGGTTTTATAACCTAATATATTATTTTGTTTCATTGTTTTAATTAAATAAGAATTAATTAATTTATTAATTAATTGTTTAATTAAGAAACAAATCTTTTCTGAATAGGAAATATATTTCCTAGAGTAATACTATTGTAGTAGTTTACTAAAATTAAAAGACTTGTTTGATAAGAAAATAAATAATTAATTTTATTTATTTAATCAAATAAGAAGTCTTTTTATTTAGTCAAATAAAAAAGGAATAAAATATCTATGAGTTGGATTAGGGTTTGAAGTCTTAAACTAGATGGAAATTAGGGTGCAACACAAGCCTATTTTGGCATATGATTTGCGGCAACCCTAGTTGTTTTTAGGTAAGGATTTCGGCAACCCTAATAGAAAGAAGGAAAGAAAAATTGGCCACCTATATATATGTACTTATAGAATTCGGCCAACCTAATGCTTGGTGCTTGAGATTCTATTTTCTTCTTCTTCTCAATTCATAGAGAGATTAATTTATTTCTTCTAAAACATAAAAGAGTGTTAGATTATTCTTTGATAGTATACTATTTGCTTAATCATCAATAAGCTTGTGTATACGATATCGATCTAGGTTCACGCGAGTTTCGATCATTAGATTGAGAACTCAAAAGTGACCGGAATAATCTCAGTCATTCTTTTGATTGTTTTTTTGACTAACAAAGAAAAGAAAGTTTGTTTTGTCCATTCACAGGTTTGCAATTCAAAGAAAAAGGGAGACCACGCTCCTAGGTGATCCACGTTCGTGCTAGGATTGAAGATCTTGCGGATTACCATCGACGTAAGTCAATCGGATCACGCGACAAAAGGTATTCTACTTTTTGGTTATTGTATATGCATGTTTAATTAATTAAAGGGTTTAAGGTTCATAAAGGAAAAATTTTAAAAGTCACTAAATCTTACTTTTAGTCTCGCTTCCGCTGCGTGTACTACGGTATTTTTCCCTACAATATGGAGGTTTACGTTAACGACATGCTGACAAAAAGCATGTAAGGATTCCCGTTGTTTTTAATTGGCTTATTTCGTGATCAAACCACATATGTGGGGGTTCTTTGTAAGGGTAGCCTAAGTATCGGTCTTATTGTTCGAAGCCCTTTGAAGACCTCGTGTTGATAAGCACCGAAGGTAAATTTCTATGTGCTTACTTTTCTTTGAAGAGATTAGTTGCACACACACACTAAAAATTCATTGCATATGTGTGCATTCTCTTCGTTTGTCACAATTCACACTTGCACTTATTTATTATATTTTGTTGTGTGTATTTGTGTCTTGTTGTTGTGTAATTCGTTTCCCGATAACTTTCGGAAACGTCCGCGCATGCACGAGAATGTGCTTGGTTTAGCGCGAGGACCGCCTATGGAGAATGCCCTTGGCTTCTCCTTGGTTTTCACCTATCTAGGTGATCGGCGGTTATGATCGGCGGCCTGGCCGCCGAATGAAACCGCCGTTTCAGTCCAGATTGGTCTGAAGCATTTCTGCGGTTAAGATCGGCGGTCACGACCGCCGTTCAAAACCGCCATTTCAAGACCTGATTGATTTATCTCTCAGTCTATTTCGGCGGTTGAAACGGCGGGCATGAAACCGCCGTTCAAAACCGCCGTTCATACCTAGTTGATTTTGATCTCTCTGTTCTGTTTCGGCGGTTAATATCGGCGGTCACGAAACCGCCGATTGAACCGCCGTTTATGCTCTGTTCTTCACGAGCTCAATTCGGCGGTCATTAACGGCGGCCTGGCCGCAGATTGAAACCGCCGATTGGCGCGTTTCTTTGAAACTTACTTAAATGACCTCACTTTGATTTGGCCCCCTATATATATGCCACTTTGACCTTAGGTCAATTAAGAGAGTTCATATTCAGAATTCATACTTAGGATATTTTTCAAAGAGAAGAAAAATTCCAAGAACTCCATTCTTGATTCTCAAACACTTTTTCATGATCATCAATCATCATCTAGCATCATCTTAGATCATCTAGATGTCATCTAGCATGGAATCTTCATCATACTTTGCTTGGTAAGCTTTTCACTAATATCTTACATGTTTTGTGTTTCTCTTATCTAGCAATCTCAATTAATTACTTGTTTGTTATTTTGTATGCTTTAGATACAATATTAAGATGAGTATGATGTATGTTTGAGATTTTATATTGTGCTAGCATATTAGGTTTTGTGCTTAATATTGATTAGCTAAACTAATTGACATGTCATTTAGTTTTGATATCTAGGATTGTTCTTAATTGCATATTAATCATCTTAGATAAGCATATAGGGTTTCCCTTGCTCTATGTTGCATTTTGGATATTCACATATATTCACTTAGGGTTGTATTCTCTTCAAAGAGAAAGTAAGTCTTGTGTGTAGCATCCGGGATTAGGTTGCTTAGAACGCAAGCAAATTGGACTAGGTTCACTCATACCGGGATTAGGTAGGTGTGTGATTACTTACGGGATTAGGTTGTAATCGTTTGCACATTTAGTGGATTCGAGGTTCGAGTGTGGCTTACTTACATAGCCCGTGGTTTTTCCCGTGAGGGTTTCCACGTAAAAACCAAGTGTTGTTTTAATTTCCGCACCATATTACACTTGCTTGTTTATATTATCTTGAGGGCATTTTCGTAATTTTGACTAACACGGAAAATTGGGTAAAAAGCGTAAAATCTATTCACCCCCCCCCCCTCTAGATAGCTTTATACACACCGTGCTATAATTTGTTTCAAAGCATCACAGCAGATAAACATGTAGATGACTTGAGGGAGACATTTGATGTGTTAGTGAAATATGGAATGAAGTTGAATCCCGCAAAATGCGTGTTCGGCGTACCATCAGGAAGATTTCTCGGATATCAAGTACGTCAAAGAGGAATTGAGGTGAACCCCGAAAAAATCCAACCATTGGCAAAAATTGTCTCGCCAAGAACTTTGAAGGATGTTCAGAGACTCACGGGGTGTCTGGCATTGCTGAGCAGGTTCATAGCTAAATCGACGAATCGATGCCTACCATTCTTCAAAGCTCTAAAGAAAGGTAAGGGAGTCGAGTGGAGCGAAGACTGTGAAATGGCTTTCCAGGCCTTAAAAGATTACCTCGGGCAAGCACCACTGCTATCAAAACCAGAAACGGGAGAAACACTGTACATGTACTTATCCGTTTCTGAAGCAGCCACAAGTTCCGTGCTAGTAAGACAGGAGGATGGGGTCTAGAAACCAATATACTACAACAGCAAAGCACTGTTACCAGCTGAGACCAGATACTCGCCAGCCGAAAAAATGGCACTCGCTCTAATAACAGCAGCAAGGAAGCTAAGGCCATATTTCCAGGCTCATAAAATCGGAGTATACACCAACTGCCCATTGAAATTAATTCTGTAGAAACCAGAAGTATCCGGCCGATTAACGAAGTGGGCGATCGAGTTAAGTGAATTCGATGTAGAGTATCTTCCAAGGACAGCAATTAAAGCCCAGGCAGTGTCAGAATTTGTAGCAGAGTTCACCGAGCCAAGTGTAGAAGTGGAGAGAATGATGGTGGAGCAAAATAAGAAAGTATTCAAATGGCAACTCCGCGTTGACAGAACGTCAAACACACACGGCCACGGCATCGGGGCAGGGATAATGGTGTCAACCCCAAAAGGAGATTCAGTCGAATGTGCCAAGCGTTTTGACTTCAAAGCTACTAATAACCAAGCTGAATACGAGGCACTCATAGCAGGAGTAAAGGTTTGCACAATTCTAGGAGCAGATGAGGTGGAAATCTTCAGCGACTCTCAAGTTGTTGTCAATCAGGTGCTAGATGAGTACCAGGCGAGAGATGAAAACATGATCGCTTACCTGGAATTAGCAAAGGAGCTGCTGGGAAGATTTAAAGAATACAAAATTATCCAGGTCCCCAGAGAAGAAAACGAGTAGGCCGATGCCTTGGCCAAATTGGAGTCCGCCACAATCAACATCTGGCCCAGAACTATTTCTATGATCCACATACTACAACCGAGTATAGTCAGATTGAAGGAAGTCGGGGCAATCTTTGGCGAGAAAGGTTGCTGGATTACACCAATCAAAGAAAACCTCATCAATGATGTACTCCCAAGTGATCCGTTAGAGGCAAAACGATTAAAGTACAGAGCTACGAGATATTCAGTACTCAATGGAGAATTGTACAAAAGGGGGTACTCAAGGGCACTACAGAGATGCGTCAGACCAGAAGAAGCCGAAGGTATCCTAAGGAGTATACATAGTGGAAATTATGGGAATCACGCTGGGGGTGTCAGTCTAGCCCACAAAACATTAAGGCAGGGTTTCTACTAGCCAACACTGTTCGCCGATGCTAAAAGGGTGGCAACGAGGTGTAAAGCGTGTCAAAAAATTGCAAACAATATCTGCCAACCACCTGAATTCTTGCAAAACATTACCTCACCTTGGCCATTCGCCATGTGGGGAATTGACTTGATCGGCCCAATGCCAACAACATCCGGAGGAGCAAAACACGCTATTGTAGCAGTGGATTATTTTACCAAGTGGGTAGAAGCCGAACCATTGGTGCACATAATGGAAGCAAACACTATAAGCTTTGTGAAGAAAAATATCCTGTACAGATTCGGGATACCAAACACCATCATCACTGACAATGGGACCCAATTCGATGGTAATAAATTCAGGGAGCTATGTGACAAGTATGGTATCAATAACTACTACGCTTCCTCAGCACATCCGCAGACAAATGGCCAAACTGAAGCGGTGAACAAGATCATAAAGCACAACCTGAAAGCCAAATTGGTAGTGAAAAAGGGTAGTTGGGCAGAAAAATTACCACAGGTACTTTGGGCATATCGAACCACAGAAAGAGGTTCAACAGGTGAGACCTCATATTCCATGGCTTACGGAGCTGAAGCTGTCATTCCTGTGGAAACATATTTCTCTTCACCAAGAGTACAACTCTTTCAACCGGAACTCAATGTTGATATGTTAAAATACGGTCTGGATGAGTTAGAAGAAAGAAGAGAATGCGCACAGATAAGAAACACTGCGTACCAACAGAGGGTAGCCAGGTATTACAATTTGCATGTGCGTGAAAGGAGGTTCGCACTCTGCGACTTGGTACTGAAAAGGGTGAACCCAAGAACCAGAGACAAAGCTGCGGGATCACTCGCAGACAAATGGGAAGGGCCTTATCAAATCACAGGCATAGCTGGTCATGGGGCATATCGCATCACTCGAGAGGGTTTTGGCGAACTACCTCGGCCATGCAATACGTAGTACCTAAAGATATATTACCCTTGACTTGTTTCATTGCTTCTAGGATTTAGTTCAATGTTTTTATTCTTAGGCAATTTCCGTTTTAGCATTTTTTCTATGTTGCTGTTTTGATAAAAGTTGCAGAAAGTATCCAATAAAGAGTAATTTATTACTGAGAATTCGTAACTTGACTCGCCAGTTACAAAGGGCATTTGCCGTCGTGTATCACAAAATACCATTGCGTAAAGATGAGTTTCATACTCGCAGCAATGAGAATGAGCAGCGACCCTCGAAATCAAAGCAGGCCAAAGGCGACTGCGTCGCCATAGCCCAAGCTATAAAAATTGGTGATCGCCACTACAAGGAGAATAAGATCCCTAGAGAAAAACTTGGTGTGGGCGAGTACACCCTGAAAAGCACCGAGTACGCCAGAACTCAGCAATGGCAGCTGAATAAATAAAAACATGTTAAAAACCTGGTGTATGGTCGAATACGTCCTGACAAACACTGAGTACGCCAAAACCCAGCAACGGCAGCTGAATACAACAAAATATGCTAAAAACTTAGTGAAACACTAAGCAAAAATTCAGCGAATAGCAGCTGAATACACAAAAATATGCTAAAGACTTGGTGAAACACCGAGTAAGCCGAAAACTCAGCAATGGCAGCTGAATAAAGTTATAAAAAAATACTAAAAACTTAGTGAAACACAAAGTAAGCCGAAAACTCAGCCTAGGCAGTTGAACAAAAGTAAAAACTAAAGGAGTTATAAATTAACTTATAAAAAAATCATTTACAATTGGAGCTACAAAAAAGATATAAATATTTACAATTGAAAACCTAATCTCAACTAGCTGCAGGAGGTCCCTCGCTGTCTTCCTCATCTTCGATCTCCTCTTCAGAAGGCCAGGTAATTTCTTCGTCCCCATCCGGCATAAAAGGTCCATAATCCCTACCGGCTATAGGACCCAAATCAGGTTCAGCACCAGAACCAGAAAAGCTGCCCTTCTGACCGGAGTAGTAAGTGTTGAAGACACGTTTACTAGGAATTTCTAAATGCATAAGATGAGGCTCAGTCCTGTGATAACGGCAGTGGGCTTTCCATCGTTTTATCTGATCTTTAATCGAACCCACTCCGCTGGCCATATGCTGTTTAAGAGACCTGCCAAAGCGCCTTAAAGCCTTTTCATTCGAATGGTCCTTTATGGCGAAGAACTTCTTCGACTGCCTCATGCCTCATGCCTCATGCCTCGTTCAAACTCGCGCAGCAAAAGCGCATCATAGGCAGGGGATCTCTTGAAATGATCAACTGTTTCAACCTCCAGCACGGCCTTAAGATCATTTAAGATAACTTCATGCGAGGACAACTGGTTGCGCAGGTCCAAAGCCTCACGCTCAGCTCTCTCTTTTGCCTCCTCAGCTAGTCGCTGAGCCTTGAAGCGTACTACGAGCGATTCTTGATTAACGGAGAGTTGTTCTCGCAGCGAACGAATCTCCTCCTCAGCAATAGCCAATTTCTCTTCAGCAACCAGTTGAGCTGAAAGATAACCATCTGTAGATTCCCTCAACTGAGCAAGTTGTTGAGTATGGACTTCCTCAGCAGAGAGTTTCTCACCTGCCAAAGTAGAGGCTTGTTCTCGCAGGCGTTTCACGTCCCTTGAAAGAAAATTCCCTCGTCTGTAGGTGTCAGTAAACTCGAACATCATCTGAAAAGAAAAATAGACAAGTTATGAAACACGCGAACGAAAAATACAACATGAATACCGCGAGAGACTCACCAGGGAGTGGCAATTGAAGAAAAATTCCATTTTCTTGTTATAAGACCTGCGCTTCACGTGCTCCCAACCCTCACCAACATAAACGTTGTTGTTCATTATATGTGAGCAAATCTCCACAACCGTGAAGTCCGAAAGGGAAACAGACTCTTCTCCCTCACCAGCTTCAGTTGGATCCACGGGAGGCATTTCATGAGCAGTGCCCGAACCCGACGCAGAAGCCCTGGGTTGCTTTGATGGCTCCGGTTTATCAGCTGGCCCTGGCTGACTAGACGGCCCAGGTTGATTAGCAGAAGACACAGTCGGCCCACCCACAGCCGTCGGAGGAGAAGCTGCACCAGTCGGGGAGGAGGCAGGAACATTCGACTTATTAACTCCCTCAGAAGGTAGAGACACCACCGCACTCATCCCACCAGCAGGAGCCTTAGGAACAGTTGTTTGAGTAGCATGAGTCTCGGCGAGTACAGGTCCATCAGCACCCTCCTCGTCCGAAGAAACAACATACTGCATAACTCTTGACGCCCACTTTGGAGGTCGAATAGTATGATCAGGGGTGCCCTTAACCGGGCGTTTGCCCCTACCAGTCCTAGGAGTCAGGTCACTCGCAGGATCAAGGGGAGTTTTAGGGACACCCGCATCAAAAATAGGAATGTCACTGACTGGCCCTGAAACTCCAACTTTCTCTTTTCCCTTACGGCTGGGGGTAGCCACAACAAGAGTAGTCGCAACAGGAGTAGTCGCAGCAGGAGTAGTCACAGCAAGCATACTCGCAGCAGTTTCTGGATGCATAGGGGGCTGCCCCGACTCAATACCTCCCCCAGCAATGTCACCCACTTCCTCGCCATCTGAGGGATCATCAACATCCGGGCTAGCAGTTCCTTCTTTAGCCAAGCCTGCGGCATGTCTTTTGCTGGCTGCCTCACAGTTCTTTACTGCCCGGGCTTGCAAATCGCAAACTGTATCAAAGTCCATCACTGCGAAAAATAACCAAATATCACTAACAAGATAAACAAAACAGTAATATAAAAAGAAAAAACTGACAAAACTGACAAAACTTACGGCGAGGAAGCCTGGCAGGTAGGTGTGTGAAAACCCGTTGGGCGATCATTTTCTCCTCATCCAAGAGGAAATATCTACCCCTCTCATCCAAAGGAAGGACGGCTGCCGCGGCTAGATGAGAGATCTCGGCATCCAACAAAGCGGGAATTGCCTGGGAAGGAGAAATGAAGTGCCTGGGGACTTTCTTCGCTGAAAAATTACGACGGCTGCTGGCAAGCACATCTCTGCCCCACTCACTACCAGGAAAAAACCAGCTATTCTTCCACCTTTTATTTGAAGTGGGAAAGCCCCAAATGAAACCTTTCTTTTTCTCATCACTAGAAACCTCCACTTGACCAGGGTTCGCCACACCCTCAGGGATCCAATTCTCCACGGGCGAAGAGAGAAGGAAATACATGCCACCATTGCCCACTTGTCTTAATGTATAAAAATGGTGGATCTCGCGGGGCGTAGGGGGTCTATAGCCCTTCAATTTCCACATCAAACACAGGCACATCAATATCCTGTAACTGTTTGGAGCGAGCTGGGCCGGCAAATTCTGGGCCTCCGCTAGAAATCTGGCAATGAAGGGCTAAAGAGGGAGCATAACCCCGCAACTGAGCATTGTGCCATAAATGGTGACCGCATTCTCAGGAGGATTCCACACTGCTCGATCACCGGGTAGAGTCAAAGTCACAGCATCCGGAATGTCAAAGTGGCTCTTGTATTTACGAAGTTCATCCTCGCCAACCACATTAACTTCGCAATCAAAAGAACATGGGCGATCAACTATGAAGTGCAATCTATTCTTCTGATGATCTTCAACATCAAAATCGGCGGTGGTTTGAGCACCCAGCAGGGACCTTCGAGGAGCCCTAGAAGATCGTCACTTACTGCCACCCGGTTTAGAAGACCTCGTCATCATTGGAGAACTACTATCAAAAGACGAGGGAGAAGGAATGTTAGGAACAAAATTTTCCTCAGAAGAAGGAATATAGACAGAAATCGGGGTTGAGGAATCCGGATGAAAATTATGAATCAACGATTCAATTCGGTCTGCAGTACACTTATCACCAAGTTCTAAGGCTTGCATCATTTGATTAAAAAGAGAAGAACGTAAGGAAGGATCCATGGGAACTCACTAGAAAACCCTAGATTCGCAGGAGAGTTGGGGACGCAGAGAAGCAGGAATAGTCGAGTTTGGTGAACCGTCTGGCAATGAGAGACGTAGGAAAAAGGCTGTAGCAAATACTCGAAGAAACAGAGCAGATGAAAACGAAGGTTTGAAATTTTTCTGCTCTAAGAAAAGTAATGGAGGAATAAACGAGGAGTGAAATGAGGGAGAAGAAACGATCAGGCATTAAAAGAGGGAGTTTTGAAATTCAAAAAGAAAATCAGGAAAAAAGATATTTTGGGCGACGGTCACAGTAACTAACCGCAATAGTCACCACCAAATAATGGACATGTGGCACCTCGGGGATCACCAAGGAATCAAAATATATCTTCACCTGTGAAGTAAGTGGAAGCACTAGAGGTTGTGTGGCTAAAATTAAAAGCTTGCACCGGAAGAATCAACCAATTAATACAGCACGTGGTGAAAAGGAAAAAGAAAGAAGTTATTTACAGAATGCGCCGAAATCTTAAAGCATGGATATAAATACTGCTCGCAAAAACAAACGAATTGAAAACCCAAATCATTCGCTCAGTTCGAAGTATTTAGGGGGGTATTGTTGTATATATAATTTCGCCAAGCAGCCACGTCATCAAAGGAATCAATAAATGTTGAAGAACAGGTTGCCAAGTCACTCATTGACCAGGTCAAAGGAGAAAACGTGGACCAGTCAGTATGTAAACGTCAAGTCAATAAAGTCAAAGGTGTGGTCGTCAGAGCTAGATATGTACTCGCCAAATATAGAAACATGGTCGCCGAAGGTTAATACCCAGGAGGGGAGATGTTCGCCGCATCAGCGTACTAGGTACAAACCGACTCGGTAGAAACACGAAAATAAACCCTAAACTCCCAGAAGACCCACGATAACTAAGAGTCATAGGAAAGGGCAGAGAGAACAAATCCTAATCCAATACAACATGGGACTCCCAATACAAATCCAAGAGGAAGTCCTACTACCAACACGACAAGGATCAAGGGAAAAACCCTAATTAACATGTATAAATAGAACCATCTATCCCATGAGGAAGGGGTTCGAAAACCTAAAGAGAGAAAAGCAATAATTCGAGAGATTTGAGTGTGTAACCGAAATAAGTGAACTATAGTGATATTTTCTTGTCCTCCGGGACGCCGTGGTTTTTTCCCATTCAAGGGTTTTCCACGTAAATTGGTCTCTTGCATGCATTGATTTTCTTTCTTAATTGACGATTGTTTTGATTTAATTGTTGGTCGTGTGGTAATCCAAATTTCACCGTCAACAATAAAATCATCTTCTCAGTGCTTCCATGACATAAAAAGTCACCCAAAATCTATACATTTCAGTATATAAACCTAGTAATTATAAGGCATATAATTAAGAAGATGGCAATGTTGGGAAGATGAACGGCAGCAAGTCGATAAAAAATGGGAGTATGAATTAGACGTCATTCTTTCACTTGGAAAAGATGATGAACCGTTTTTGAAGGCTGTTTGTGCTCTCAACTCTCACTCTGATTCATCAGTAAATGGAAAATATGATTCCATGGTTGAGTGAGTGTTTGTTGCTCAGCCAACTCAACCAACTGACCTAGTAATAATTATATTACCAGCCATATACTCATCTCCTCCGTACTTCCATGGAGAAGGCTGATCTCTCCAATTATCAACTAGACGCTGTCACCGCCACTGCCTCCTCTACACATTTCCTTATAATTGGACAGAACAATCAGGGTCAAGTCGACTAGTGTCGATGAATTCTTTGATAGTTGGCCAGATATTTCTATCCTGTCACCCCCAAAAAAACCCAGGAATCAGGAATTTGTTAACACCGTCACAAAACAACACAGAACAACATGTAATAATTTATTGAACTTTTTGTTATAATCTTGAGGAAAAAAAAACATTAATAACATTGATTGCTTTAATTCTACACAAAGTGTAGCCTTAATTTCGTATCATTTTGTGTTTGTTTCTCGGGTAAAACCGGGTATTTAATATGAATAAAATAAGTGTTTCAGGTATTTTTGGAGTTCAGGGGCATTGGAGTAATTTTAAAGAATCAGGGATAAAAGGGTAAAATTGGAGGTATTATTGACGATTCTGTAATTAAAGGAGAAGACAGGGGCGCCTTTTGTAATTCGCCAGGCAACGCACCAGAAAACGCCACGTCACTTAAATGAAACTGTGCGTTTTGAACTTGGGCCAAACCCGACCCGGCCCTACCCAGATCCGGCGAGCTCACAAGAAGACAAACCCAAATGCTGAATACACCCCGACCCGATGCTAAGTGCATCCCACACATTAGCGTGACGTCATGATGACGTCATTTCGTCTTCTACTTATAACTGACCCGATCGGGTCTGCACCGGGTCGACCCGACCCGACCCGACCCGACCCGACCCGGTCTCGACCCGAACTTTGACCCGACCAGTTCCGACGGTTTTTCGGTGCTTTTTCCGGCGGTTTTCCACCTAGATCGCCAGCCGACGTCCTTCCTGTCCGTTTGGCACCATTTTTAGGCCTCCATGCAACCTTTTTCCTAGCCTCCAAATTCTTCCAATTTCCATGGTTTCCTTCACTTCCAAAGCTTCATTTTCTCCCACACCGCGGCATGCTAGCGGCACCCGAGCCACAGAAACTCACTTTCAATGCCGTGGTTTAAGTGCCGAGGTCTTCCAACTGTGGCAACCGAGCCACAGAGATTTTTTGAGCTTGCCGCGGTTCAACTGCAGCGGCCTTCAACCGCGGAAACCCCTGACCGCGGCAGTCCATCTTGAACTCTTTTTGGACGAGATTCTTGCCCTATTTTGAGCCCATATATATACATATTTTGTTCTTTTCATGAGGGAGGGAGCCACACACAACAAAATCCGAAAATCAACCCAAAAACCTCTCATTTTTCTCCATATCTTCCACACACTACCACATCCACAATTTCGATTGACCACTCCACCTTTTGGGCAAAAAGAGTTGAAGATTGAAGGAAGACGAGGAAGCTCTCCAATTAGTTTTCTCTTAACTTACTCTCTTTTAATTCTTTTATGATAGCTATGTACTCATTAGAGATTATTTGTTGTATGGCTACTCTTGGTAATATTATGAGCTAAATATATATTGCTAGAATTTGATGAAACCCCACCCATGATTTGTATTATGTATTGACCCTTGTTTATCTATTTTATACAAGTGCGAATTGTATGGGTACTTGTGTATGCTTAATGCTTTCAAGTGATTGATCTCCATTTGATTGATTTATTGTGGTGTGTTATGTACTGACTGGAGACGTACACCACGTGTTCGACAAAATACCCTCTATGTATGTCTAGAAAAGCATACCCACTTAGGCTAGCGTATAGGATTCGTTAAGTGCACTAACAAACTTAATGAACTCAATTTATATATTCCGGGTAATCGAGAGATAGGCTTGGGTACATTTCGGGTGTAATCTACTTTGCTTGACCAAGATTGTAGGTTAATATTAGGGTGCATGAATCTATAAATTGCATGAGTATGTTTTGGGTAAATAATTGAGTCTAAATTGGAAATTAATGTTGGGTGGGGTGGAGTCAAATTCTAGCATATTTCTCTATATTATCACATTCGTGTTTAATTTCTTGTTATTTCATTCTTGCATTAGAGTTAATCATATAATTTAATTTAGTTTAAATTGATTAGTTGAAAACCTTCTCTTTCGATTGTTTGAATAGCAAATAGGCTAATCGATTTCGGTAATCGATCACTCGATCCCTGTGGGAACGAATCTTATTCACTGTTGTGCTACTCTCCGACCTCGTCCTATTGCAAGTGTCGCTCATAAAAGAGACTAGCCAAATTTTTGGCGCCGTTGCTGGGGATTGAGCGGATGATTGATATCGATACTAGTTAGTTTATTGTTAATTTGAACCTTTTAAGTTAGTTTGTATGTTTCTCTTGATAGGTACCATTGCTTTTGCATGCACCCATGTACAAGAAGTCAAAATCTTCACTTCTTGAATTTTGATCCGAAGATTGAAAGGATAGCTCGAAGAAATAGACGTGAAGCTAGGAGAAGAGCAGAGATGTGTGATCGGGATGCACAGCTAGGGCACATGGGTGTGCCAAATATGGCAAATCAAAATCAAGGGGAATTACCTCCTAAGGCCATGCCTATGCACGAAGGGTTGCCTCATGTTGGAAATGAGCGTACCCTACGGGATTATACAATGCCTAGAGTAGAGTAGAGTAGAACCAGTCGTCCATTCGCCGACCAACAATAGAGGCAAATTCCTTTGAGATCAAGCCGTCGATAATTCAGATGATTGGCACCACTTGCATGTTCAATGGCTTGGTGAATGATGATCTGAACTTACACCTTCAGAACTTCAACGAGATTTGTGACACCTTCAAGTACAACGAGGTTCCCGATGATTTTGTCAAGTTGAAGTTGTTTCCGTTCTCTTTGGGAAACAATGCAAGGATATGGTTGAACTCCCAACAACCAAACTCGATCATTACCTTTGATCAGTTGGCCCAAGCCTTTTTGAATAGATATTTTCCATCGGGGAAGGCCGCTTGTCTTAGGAATGAAATCCTCTCGTTCTAACAATTTGAGAATGAGAGCATTTATGAAGCTTGGGAGAGGTTCAAGGAGCTTCAAAGGAGATGTCCTCACAATGGCCTTGCACAATGGCAAACTTTGCAAGCTTTCTACCAAGGGCTCACGGTGTCAGCAAGGAATTTAGTGGATGTGGCTGCTGGAGGTTCGTTAATGAGCAAATCAATGAATGCGACCAATGAACTCCTAGAGGAGATGGCACTCAACAATAGCCAATGGGGAAGCCAAAGGCAAGTACCAAAGAAGATTCCGGGTGTGCTAGAAGTAGATGGGTTGACAAGTACTCAAGCTCAATTAGCAAGTGCCAATCATCAAATAGCGGCACTTCAAAATCAATTGGCCAATGTGCAGCTCAACCGTGGCACCAATGTGCAAGTAGCTCAATACGAGTGGTGTTTGGGGCCATACTCTAGCATGGATTGTCAAGTTGGAAACCCATTTGCTTCAAGCTCATCAGAACAAGTATCCTTTGTGAACTACAACAGGAACTTCCAAAACCAACCCCAACAACACCATGCCCCCCAAAATCCCCAAAATAATCCCTACCAAAACACATATAACCCGATATGGAGAAGCAACCAAAACTTGTCATGGAAGGACAATCAACCCCAACATCACCAAAACATCTTGTAAGGTTCCCATTTATTGATTGACTCATTTAGTGGACAAACCACATGTTGGGGTTCTTTTTAAGGGTAGCCTAGGTATCGGTTTTATTGTTCGAAGCCCTTTGAAGACCTCGTATTGATAAGCACCGAAGGTAAATTTCTATGTGCTTACTTGTCTTGAAGAGATAGTTGCACACACTCACAACTCATGCATATGTTTAATACTTGTATGTTGTGTTTCTTATTGTTGTGCATTAATGCTTATTTTCATCTCTTCTTGCATGTTCTTGCATATCCAATTTCCTTGTCATGTTTAGACTTAGGATTGCATTTTTGCATTGGGCGCCCCCAAAAGCGCTCTACGGAGGTGCTGTACGAACAGCGCCCATTGAGCACTGTTCAGACTTGATCGATTTAATTTGGTCGCTGTTCGGTCGCTGTTGGGGCGCTGTACAAAGCACTCTACGCACATCGCCACTCTATTTTCCCGAGAGAACAGAGTTGGGGCGCTGTACAGGCGCTGTACAGAAGCGCTCTACGTATAGCGCCCAAGGAAAATTTCAGGCCAACTTATTAAAACGACCACACTTTGTTTTGGCCTCCTATATATATGCCACTTTGACTTTAGGTCAATCAAGAGAGTTCATATTCAGATTTCATACTTAGGATATTTTTCAAAGAGAAGAAAAATTCCAAGAACTCATTTTTTGTTTACTCAAACACTTTTTCATGATCATCAATCATCATCTAGCATCATCCTTGATCATCTTGATGTCTCTTTGCATGGATTCTTCATCATACTTTGCTTGGTAAGCTTTTCACTAATATCTTACATATTTTATGTTTTTCTTAACAAGCAATCTCAATTTATTACTTGTATAATTTTCATATATCTTTTGATACAAGATTGAGATTAGTGTGATGTATGTTTGAGAAGTTGTATTATGATAGCTAATTAGGTTTTGTGCTTAATCTTGATTAGCTAAACTATTTGATTGAACATGTCATTTAGTTTTTAATATCTAGGATTGTTCTAATTGTATATTAATCATCTTAGATAAGCATATAGGGTTTCCCTTGCTCTATGTGGCATTTGAATATTCATATATTCACTTAGGGTTTTATTCTCTTCATTGAGAAAGTAAGTCTTGTGTGTAGCTTCCGGGATTAGGTTGCTTAGATCGCAAGCAAATTGGACTAGGTTCACTCATACCGGGATTAGGTAGGTGTGTGATTACTTCCGGGATTAGGTTGTAATCGTTTTACACATTTAGTGGATTCGAGGTTCGAGTGTGGCTTACTTACTAGCCCGTGGTTTTTCCCATGAGGGTTTCCACGTAAAAATCAAGTGTTATTTAATTTCCGCATTTTATACTTGATTTATTGCTTTATCTATTTAGGGGTAATTTCGTAATTTTGACTAAACATGAAAAATTAGGTAATAAGCTTAAAATCTATTCACCCCCCCTCTAGATAGTTTTATACACACCGTGCTATAATTTGTTTCAATTGGTATCAGAGCGGGTTCCTAGATATACATAGGTGATCCTTGCTTATTTTGGTGTGTTTTGCATTTTGTGTGATTTTTGATCATTCATACATTTGCATTCATTTCATTCATTCATAAACACTATGAGTGGAAACGGTGGAAATGGTGGTGGCAACGAAGGTGCTTCAAGCACAAGGCCTCCACTTCTTACCGGATTGAACTATTCCCAATGGAAAGGGAAGATGGAATCCTACATATGCCAAACTCATGACCGTGCATGGATGGCGGTGGAAGACGGATATGATCTACCCAAGATGACTCCCAGTGGTAGAGGAGAAGAAGTATTGAAGCCAAAGGCGCAATGGAACGCGCAAGAGTTTGAGGCTTCAAAGTGGAATAGGAAGGTGATGCATGCCATCTTATGTGCTATGGACGAAAATCAATACAAATTGATTCAAAATACTAGGATAGCTAAGGAGGCTTGGGACATCCTAGAGATTGCACATGAGGGAACCGAAGTGGTGAAGGACTCTAAGCTTCAAGTCCTCCAAACTCAATTCGAGATGCTTAAGATGGAGGAGAATGAGTGCTTCAACGACTTCGAGATCAAGTTGATGGACATAGTCAACCAAAGTCATTAACTTGGTGATCCATATTCGGATAGGAGAATGAAGCAAAAAATTATGAGATCTCTTCCGGATAGGTTTGAATCAAAAGTAACGGCTTTAGAAGAAAATAGTGGATATAAGGATATGAAGCCGAGTGAGGTGATTGGGAGACTTCTAGCTTATGAGTCTAGGAAGGGTCCTATCTCCACACCTCCTAAAAAGCAAAAAGGAATTGCTTTGAAAACCTCCAAGGATGAAAAGGAGGCAAAGAAGAATGACTCGGATGAAGACCTTGCATTATTTATGAAGAGATTCAAGAGGGTCATGAAGTTCGGGAAAAAGGACTTTGGTTCCAAAGGTCAAAACTACAAGAAAAAGGGTTCCTACAACAAGTTTGAGACTAGGAAAGAGAAGACCGAAAGGAAAGGGGTCCGATGCTTCAAGTGTGGTGGCATAGGTCACTTTGCCCCCGAATGTGCTAATCACAATGACAAGAAAAAAGGTAAAGTGATGGCCGCCACATGGAGTAGCAGTAGTGATGACTCCATTAAGGGAGATGAGTCTTCAAGTGATGAAGAGCTCATGGCTAACCTCCTAGCTTTTGCCTCCTCCCATAAAAGCAAAAGTTCTAGTGAGAGAGAGGAAATGAGTCAAGAGGAAAATGACTCAAGTGGAGAAGAAAGTGATTCCTCTTCTAACTCCATAAATGGTTTTATGGAGAAAAAGGTGCTTGCTAAATACCATGCCGAGTTTAATGATTTAGCAATCAAGAGCACAAGAAAGATCAAGATGTTGAGAGAAGAAAATCTTGAGCTTTCATCTCAAAATGACCACTTAAGTGAACAAGTGTAAAAATTCAAGAAGATGGAAGATAAGTTAAGAGAGGAGTTAGTCTTATCTAGGAGGAATGAAGAAAGTCTAAAGAGGGAGCTTGAAGAAGTAAGAGAGTCTATGACTAGGATGGATTCTAGCACCAAGAAGCTTGACCATATGCTTGGTGTTGGAAAGAGTCCATGTGACAAGAGGGGTCTTGGGTATGAAGATGGCAAGAAGATCTCAATCTCTAACAAGATCGTGTTTGTCAAGAGTTTGAGGAATGAAGAAACTTCATTTGTGCAAATTCCTAGGAAGAAGTTAGAAATAGGACAATGTTCAAATGCATAAGTGAAGATGGGGCAAAGAAGGCAACCTCAAGCTCAACCCTCTAAGGTCCCTCAAGCCAACATTCCTCCACAAGTGGCTCACAAAGGAAAGAGACCAATCATGCAACCTCAAGCTAGGAAGCAATCTAGACCGGTTCAACAATGAAGACCAATTGAACCCATTCATCCACAAAGACAAGGACAAGGTATGATTCCTTATTTTACTCCTATATGTCATTTTTGTGGATTTGATGGTCATATTAGACCACATTGCTTTCGATATATTAAAATGTGCAAAACTAGAAGCATGATTGAGAAGAAAAAGAAAAGAGCCATGATGCATGTTCCTAGGAATGATAATATTGTTATGCATGATCCTAGAACATCTAGAGCCCATGTACCAAAGACCACTAAGAAAGCTAAGATTGTTTCTAGGTGGATTAGAAAGAATGAAAATGTTTGCCATGTTGCTCAAATAGTCTTGAAGGCAAATTCTTCTAATATTTGGTATTTAGATAGTGGGTGCTCTAGGCACATGACGGGAAACAAGAGTTTCTTCGAGACTCTTATTATGGAGGAAGGAGGATATGTCACTTTTGGTGATGGATCCAAAAAGAAAGTTGTAGGGAAAGGAACCATTTTCGTTCCTGGATTACCCTCCTTATCCGATGCTTTATTTGTTGATGGCTTGAAAGCCAATTTAATAAGCATTTCACATCTAAGTGATGAAGGATATTCCGTCTTGTTTTGTAAAGATGATTGCTCTATCCTAAAGCCCAATGGACAAACCTTGTTGAAAGGTATGAGATCTAGTGACAATTGCTATTGTCTTGAAGCTAGAATAGTCTCAAACAATGTGTCCATGGATGAGCAAATTGAGTTGTGGCATGAAAGACTTGGCCACATGAACTTTAGGGATTTACGAACCCTTGGAAAGTTCGATTGTGTGCGTGGCCTCCCTAAGCTTAGGAAGAAAGCCAATGGTATTTGTGGACCTTGCCAACAAGGAAAACAAACTAAAAGCATGCACAAAAAGGGCAAGTATCTCTCCACCAAGGAGCCCCTAGAGCTTCTCCACATGGATCTCATGGGTCCTATGCAAACCGAGAGTTTAGGTGGAAAGAGATACATTTTTGTTTATGTTGATGATTTCTCTAGATTTACTTGGACATATTTTCTTAGAGAAAAATCCGAAACTTTTGATAAGTTTAAAATGCTTTGTACTAAAATACAAAATGAAATGAATTCTAACATTAAAAGCATTAAACGGATTAGAAGTGACCATGGGAGGGAATTCGAGAATGCCTCTTTTGAAAGCTATTGCAATAGCTTAGGCATCTCCCATGAGTTCTCGGCTCCTAGGACACCTCAACAAAATGGAGTTGTTGAGAGGAAGAATAGGGTCCTTCAAGAGATGGCCCGAGTGATGTTGCTTAGCAACAATGCCCCTAGGAACCTATGGGCCGAAGCCGTCAATACGACTTGTTATATAGGGAATCGTGTTTTCCTAAAGCCTGAATCTAGAAACACCTCCTATGAGTTATGGAAAGGTAGGAAGCCAAATGTTAGCTACTTCCACAAATTTGGAAGCAAATGCTACATTTTAAATGACCGTGATCAACTTGGCAAATTTGATGCTAAGAGTGATAAGGGTATCTTTATTGGCTATGCCTTGAATAGTAGAGCCTATAGAGTTTTCAACTTGAAGACTCGAACCGTCATGGAATCATCCAATGTTGTCATTGATGATACTAGGCTCAAGTCTAATGACCATGAGGAGGAGGAAGTTTTAGATGATGACTCTCCTTTGGAGAGGGTTGTGGTGACTCCCAATGTTGGGACGTCCAATGACAATAATGAAATCACACAACCTATTACTAGAGTCCCTCTCTTGGACTCTAATGAACCCGCTCCATGGGTTAGAAGACTCCATAACAAAGAGGATGTTATTGGAGATGTGAATGAGGGTGTTAGGACAAGGCATCAAATAGCTAATCTCATTAGCTTTACATGCTATACCTCTCAAATTGAACCCAAAAAGGTTGATGAAGCCTTAAATGATGAATTTTGGGTTCTTGCCATGCAAGAAGAGCTAAACCAATTCTAAAGAAATGAGGTTTGGACTCTAGTTCATAGGCCTAAAAGCACTAATGTGATAGGCACCAAGTGGATTTATAGGAACAAATCCGATGAGGATGGCAACATAGTGCGGAACAAGGGTACTCTCAAATTGAGGGTATCAACTTTGAGGAGACATTTGCTCCCGTTGCCCGTTTAGAGTCCATTAGGCTTCTCTTGTCCATTTCTTGTGTGCACAAGTTCAAATTGCACCAAATGGATGTCAAGAGTGCCTTCCTCAATGGCTTCTTGCAAGAGGAAGTGTTTGTTGAACAACCCAAGGGGTTTGTGGATGCACACCACCCCAACCATGTCTATTGCCTCAAGAAGGTTCTATATGGGTTGAAACAAGCATCGAGGGCTTGGTATGAGCGCCTCACTCAATTTCTTGTTGACAATAACTATACAAGGGGTAGTGTTGACAAGACACTATTCATCAAGAAAGACAATGATGAGCTTTTCATAGCTCAAATATATATTGATGATATAGTTTTTGGCTCCACTAACAACACCAAGGTCCAACAATTTGTTGATGTCATGTCTCATGAATTTGAGATGAGTCTTGTTGGTGAGCTTAGTTACTTCCTAGGTTTGCAAATTAGGCAATTAGATGATGGGATTTTCATAACCTAAGCCAAATATGCCAAAAACGTAGTGAAGAAGTTTGGTCTAGAAAATGCCAAACATTGTGATACACCCATGAGTACCACTTTGAAGCTAAGCAAGGATGCTAGTGGTAAAAGTGTGGAACAAACTCTATATCGGGGCATGATAGGTAGCTTGCTTTATTTGACCGCAAGTAGGCCCGATATATCTTTTAGTGTGGGTGTGTGTGCTAGGTACCAAGCGGATCCCAAGGAGTCCCATCTCTCTTCTGTAAAGAGAATCATTCGCTATGTGAATGGGACATCGAACTATGGGATTTGGTACTCTTTTGACACTAACGCTAGTCTTGTAGGCTTTAGTGATGCGGATTGGGTAGGAAATTATGATGATAGGAAAAGCACATCAGGCGGTTGCTTCTTCCTAGGCAACAACTTGGTGTCTTGGTTTTGTAAGAAGCAAAACTCAATTTCCTTGTCCACGGCCGAGGCTGAGTACATAGCCGTGAGGAGTGGATGCACACAACTCCTATGGATGAAGCAAATGCTAGTAGACTAACGATTCAACCAAGGTACTCTCACTCTCTTTTATGATAACATGGGTGCCATTAATATTTCCAAGAATCCGGTGCAACATTCTAGAACTAAGCATATTGACATCCGCCATCACTTCATTAGAGAGCTTGTTGAAAATAAATGCATAGCACTTGAACATGTAGGTACTAATGATCAACTTGCGGACCTATTTACAAAACCCTTAGATGCTACTCGATTTAAAACACTAAGTAAATCTTTTGGGATATGTCTTGTGGAGTGATGTGATTTGTATTTGACCCCATATGGGGAACTCAAGCAAAGAGAGCTATTTTGAATTCTTGTCACTTGCAAAAAATTTGAAATATCTTATGCCTCTTCTTTTAATTGCTTGAGTAAGCTTGGTTGCACATATGTATGTATGTTTTCAATTCAATAAGTGTGAACCTTGCTTGTTTACAATCCATGTCATATTTATGTTCAAACATGCATTTTTGGACTAGGAGATGTATATAGGAAGTATGATTTGAATGACCTATGATTATCTCCATGACATGATGATTCTTTAATAACATGCTAATATCAAATGAAAAAGCATGAAATTCATATAACATGCTCACATGAAAAACATGAATTGATGATTGCATATTCTTAAAATGCAAAACTTGTGTGAAAACTTATGAGACTCAAAATGAATAAAGGATCTTGTATCCGTTCAAAGGAATTTATATTCAAAATGTCTCTCTTTCTTTATTTTTTGAACATGACTACTATCATGCAGATATCTTATCCGGAAAAATCAAAAAGGGGTCAAAGTCGCTCATGCCATGTTTCACTTATAAAGTTGGATATAGTTATTCTTAAATTGAAATCAATATATTCTATATCCTTGCTTTACTCATGACTTTGGTGAAATTGGTTTGAATTCCTATTAGAAACCTTTGTCATTTGCTTTGCCAAATACCATTGTATTTTGGACTTGAATGCTACATGTCTTGTATGCAAAGCATGTTTGATTGACACATTTTCTTTCAAATAAATTTCCTTATTTCTCTCAAATTAATTGAGGTGCATAAAGTGACTTATATTAATTATGCAAATCTTGCATGCTACTATCTCTCATTGCTATGAGTGACCCAGTTGGGGACTACTCCTTTGCCTATATCATGACAAAAAGGGGGAGTAGTATATGGTAAGGGGAGTTGCAAAATATAGAAGCAATTGTGCATATTGGGGAGAACATTCATTAAGGGGGAGTAACCCGTTGAGGGGGAGCATTGCATACACATACATTTCATAATGTTATGCCTAAACTATTAAAATGCAAATGCTTGTTTTTGTTCTCACTTGATTAATCTCACATTTCACTTGTATTGGAAAATATAGAAATCTTATTTTCAGGGCTTGATTATTCTACAAGAGATTGAAGACTTGAAGTTTTATTTTCTTATCTCTTTATGTTGTAGAAAATCATAGTTGTCCCGTAGTTTCTATTTCTTTTGTGAGGAATCAATGTGAGTGGTGGTTTTGTCACGAAATAGCCAAAGTGGGAGATTGTAAGGTTCCCATTTGTTGATTGGCTCATTTCGTGGACAAACCACATGTTGGGGTTCTTTGTAAAGGTAGCCTAGGTATCGGTTTTATTGTTCGAAGCCCTTTGAAGACCTCGTATTGATAAGCACCGAAGGTAAATTTCTATGTGCTTACTTGTCTTGAAGAGATAGTTGCACACACTCACAACTCATGCATATGTTTAATACTTGTATGTTGTGTTTCTTATTATTGTGCATTAATGCTTATTTTCATCTCTTCTTGCATGTTAGTTTGATTGCATCTTGCATATCCAATTGCCTTGTCATGGTTAGACTTAGGATTGCATTTTTGCATTGGGCACCCCCAAAAGCGCTCTACGGAGGCGCTGTACGAACAGCGCCCATTGAGCGCTGTTCAGACCTGATCGATTTAATTCGGTCGCTGTTGGGGCGTTGTACAAAGCGCTCTACGTACAGCGCCACTCTGTTTTCTCGAGAGAACAGAGTTGGGGCGTTGTACAGGCGCTGTACAGAAGCGCTCTACGTACAGCACCCAAGGTAAATTTCAGGCCAACTTATCAAAATGACCACACTTTGTTTTGGTCTCCTATATATATGCCACTTTGACTTTAGGTCAATCAAGAGAGTTCATATTCAGATTTCATACTTTGGATATTTTTCAAAGAGAAGAAAAATTCCAAAAACTCATTTTTTGTTTACTCAAACACTTTTTCATGATCATCAATCATCATCTAGCATCATCATTGATCATCTAGATGTCTCTTTGCATGGATTCTTCATCATACTTTGCTTGGTAAGCTTTTCACTAATATCTTACATATTTTGTGTTTTTCTTAACAAGCAATCTCAATTTATTACTTGTATAATTTTCATATATCTTTTGATACAAGATTGAGATTAGTGTGATGTATGTTTGAGAAGTTGTATTATGATAGCTAATTAGGTTTTGTGCTTAATCTTGATTAGCTAAACTATTTGATTGAACATGTCATTTAGTTTTTAATATCTAGGATTGTTCTAATTGCATATGAATCATCTTAGATAAGCATATAGGGTTTCCCTTGCTCTATGTTGCATTTGAATATTCATATATTCACTTAGGGTTTTATTTTCTTCATTGAGAAAGTAAGTCTTGTGTGTAGCTTCCAGGATTAGGTTGCTTAGATCGCAAGCAAATTGGACTAGGTTCACTCATACCGGGATTAGGTAGGTGTGTGATTACTTCCGGGATTAGGTTGTAATCGTTTTACACATTTAGTGGATTCGAGGTTCGAGTGTGGCTTACTTACTAGCTCGTGGTTTTTCGCATGAGGTTTCCACGTAAAAATCAAGTGTTATTTAATTTCCGCATTTTATACTTGATTTATTGCTTTATCTATTTAGGGGTAATTTCGTAATTTTGACTAAACACGAAAAATTGGGTAATAAGCTTAAAATCTATTCACCCCCCTCTAAATAGTTTTATACACACCGTGCTATAATTTGTTTCACATCAACCTCAACCAAAGACAACCCCCTGGATTCCCACAACCTCATCAACAAAACTACCCTAACCAAGTCCCAAATGACCAAGTGGAGAAAAAATCTAACCTAGAGGAAATGTTCTCTATGTATATGGGTAAGTTGGACAATAGAATGGAGACCCAAGACTTAGCCTTGAGGAAGCTTGACACGAAGATTGACCAAGTTGCTCAACATTCACAAGCCTCAATCCAAAACTTGGAAACGCAAGTCGGGCAATTGGCAAGGGCAATCCAAGGGAGGCAACAAGGGGCACTACCAAGCAAAACAGTGGTCAACCCCAAAGAGCAATGCAATGCCATTTCATTAAGAAGTGGAAAAGAGGTTAAGTTACCAGAAAACTTTGTGATGGGAAAAGAAGTTGTTGAAGACGAGGGTATTGTTGAAGAAGAGGTAATAGAAGAAAGGAAGAGTTTTAGTGAAGATGAAATGGCTACCGCATCACAAGATCCCCCTCCACCACCCCAAGTCAAAGCCTATGTTCCTCCCATCCCATATCCGCAAAGATTGAAGAAGCACAAGGATGCTCACAATTTTGGCAAGTTTTTAGAGATATTTAAGAAGCTTCAAATCAACATCCCCTTTGCCGAAGCACTTTCCCAAATGCCTACTTATGTGAGAGGAGGAATTGCTCTCCAACAAAAGGAAGCCAGAAGAATTCGAGACTGTGGCATTGACGGAAGAGTGTAGTGCAATCCTACAAAACAAGCTCCCACCTAAGCTAAAAGACCCCGGGAAATTCACAATCCCATGCACCATTGGCCATATGGAGTTTGGGAGTGCTTTAATAGATTCAGGAGCAAGCATCAACTTGATGCCTTATCAGTTTTCAAAAAGCTAGGAATAGGTGAGGTAAAGCCTACAAGAGTGACTCTTCAATTAGCGGATCGATCTATCAAGCACCCACATGGAGTTTTAGAAGATGTCTTGATGAAAGTGGGCAAATTCTACTTCCCGGTTGACTTTTTAATCTTAGAAATGGAGGAAGATTTTGAGGTCCCATTGATTATAGAGAGGCCATTCTTGAAGACTAGTCGAGCTTTGGTTGATCACAAAGAGGACAAGTTGACATTGAGGGTAGGAGAAGAGCATGTGGTGTTTGACTTGAAAAAGGCGACCAAGAGGTCGATGGAAGTAGATAGGTGTTTGTTGGTCGAGGTTGTTGATCCTCCCATAGAGGAATTTGCAAGAAAAGCCATTCCAAAAGAACCACCTAATTCTTGTGTGGTTCAAGATGTTCCAAGAAAGAAGATGAAAGATGTCCACAAACCGGGATCTTATGGAGTTATGAGCAAAACCGAAGTGACTCCCCCTGATGAAATTGAGAAGACTGTGGACAGAAGGGACAAAAAGAAGAAATCATGCATGGTGGACCAAACAAGAATTTTGAATGGATTTTGTGTGAGGATGTTCTATGCCTCACATAAGTTGAGAAAGGAAGGTGGCGATGATGTTGCACCAACCGTTGATTCAGATTGATGAGAGGAGCGTAATACGTCTAGCCGAGACGTTAAATCAAGTGCTTGGTGGGAGGCAACCCACCCAGGTAACTTTTCTAATTTTAAGCTTGTTTTGTTTTGTTTAATTTTATCTTTGTTGAATCTTATTTTTCTTGCTTAGTTTAAGTGTGTGGCGTTGTATTGTGCCTAGTTTTTAGGTTTGCAACGTGCTTGTTTAGGTTGCGTTTGGCCTCCCTCCCGCTTCTAAGCTTATATTGTCTAATCCACTTTTGTGCAAACATTGGGGACAATGTTTCGTTTAGGTTTGGGGGTGCGGCCATTCTATGACCATTTTTGCATGATTGTTTTGTGTGTGTTTATTTTTGTGAAAATTTTTAAATTTTTTTGCATGATTGTGTGTTTGAAGAGTCTTGTTCTGTCCGTTCTCCTGTTTTGAGCCAAATTTTGGAGCTTTAGCTTGCTTTATTGAGATGCTTTTGGGTTGTGCCTTTTTAGGCAAATGTTTGCATGTATTGAATCCCTGAGTCTAGGCAAAGGTTGTGCTAGTTAAAGCTACACCACATTGCTTGCACACACCCTACAAAACTCGAAAGTGTCTAAGTAATTGGGTATTGCGCTTAAGATGTCTAGATCATTAGTGGAAACTACCCGCGTGAGGCCAGAGCCTAAATAGCGTCCTTATAAGTGTATGTTATTTCATTGTTTCATCTTAAACACTCTTCATGTAGAAAAATAAGCATAAATAAAAGGACCTCACTCCATACTTTGGGCATTAAAGAACGCCATTTTAAGAGCATCACCGTTGTTTCGCCTTTGTTTGCTTGCTTAACTCATACCTATAGAGATGACGTAGGCAATGTGTGTTAAGTCACTTCAAATATCCCAAACACGTCCCGTGCCTTATGTGTGTGCTTGATTGTCCTATCTATGTTGACCTACACACTAAACCCCATCACTATATCCTCACATATCATACACATCACCATATGTTACCTAAACACTAGACCACCTTGTTTGCTACGATTATGGCTTGTTATCATATCATAATGAAACTCAAGAGAAATCAAAAGTGTAAAATAGCGTGTACTTAGGCTAGATGTGTGAGTTGTGTAGAGATCAATGCTTGATTTGTATAAAAATAAAAAAATAAAAAATTACAAAAGCCTTCTAAGCTTTAAAATGTAAAAGTTGCTAAAATGTAAAGCAACTTAAAAATGAGCACAAGATGATTTATTGAAGAATCCATGCCTAGACGCTAGTTTTGTGAAGAATGTGCCTAATAAAGTTTAAGCATAATCGGTAGCGAGCCCATAATCCCGTACCCACCTAGCCTCTCCACCACCATCTCACCATAGCATCACTTGAATTTTAAAGAAGTCCTAATTGATCTTTATGAGGAGTTTTAGCTTGTTGATGAAGGCATCAAACGGTGTTTTGCTCTTGTTCTTAATGTTCAAATCCGTTCTTGTGGTCCAATTGCATTTAAACAGTAGCGGTTTTTCAAAATGTGTCATATCCATGTAATTTGAAAATTCTTGTGCTTAATTTACAACCGCATATATTTGTTGAGTGAGCCTAGGTTCTGAGTGGTAAAATGAGAGACATCCGGAAAGGTTTAGAGTCGAGGCGAAATGCTATCATGAGACTCTTGTGTTTGATGCTTTTTGAAGTTTTGTTCACTTAGAAGTATGGAATTGCAATCTCTCTTGTTGTAGCACCTTAGCTTGCACTTCCCTAGCTTTTTATTAGGGGTCTTAGCATGCATGTGCCTCAATTCGATTCACCCATTATTGCATCTCTGTCTATAGTTGGCTCAACAGGAAAGACGTTTGTGGGTGTCGTATTGTAAACCCTCACGAGACTTCACTCGTCCTACTAGGGATCACCTAGGGGTTTAAAAGACTTATCCGGATGTGTTATTTCTTTTTGTGTTTTACTTTCTTTTGTTTTAGTTTTCTTTTTATTTGTTTGTTTTGATTTTGCTCGAGGACGACCAAAAGATAGGTTTGGGGGTGTTGATTGCTTTAATTCTACACAAAGTGTAGCCTTAATTCCGTATCATTTTGTGTTTGTTTCGCGGGTAAAACCGGGTAGTTAATATGAATAAAATAAGTGTTTTAGGTATTTTTGGAGTTCAGGGGCATTGGAGTAATTTTGAAGAATCATGGATAAAAGTGTAAAATTGGAGGAAGTATTGAAGATTTTGTAATTAAAAAAGAAGTCAGGGGTACCTTTTGTAATTTTCCAACCAGCACGCGTAGCACGCCACGTGGATTAGTGAAATGGTGCGTTTCACTCGTGGGCCTAGCCCGACCCGGACCAGATCCGGTCCGCCATAAGAAGACAAACCCAGCAGCTGAGTGCACCCCAGGACGCTTCTAAATTCACCCCGCCACATCACGCTGTCGTCATGGTGACGTCAGCTTCATCTTCAAGCTGCAGCAACCCGGCTGCAGCTCGACCAGGTCGACCAGACCCGACCCGACCCGACCCGGTCGCGACCCGAATGAAGACCCGGTGATTTCTGACCGGTTTCCGATATCTTTTCTGGCGGTGTTCTGCCCAGATCACCGGCCGATATCCTCCTAGTCCGTTTGGTGCCATTTCCAAGCCCCCATGCAACACTTTTTCCAAGCCTCTAAGTCTCCCAAGCTTCCATGGCTTCCAAGCTTCGTTTCTCCCAACCGCGGCATGCTAGTGGCAACCCGAGCGACAGAAAATCCCCATCCAATGCCGCGGTTGAAATGCCGCGGTCATCCAACCGCGGCAACCCGAGCGACAGTAATTTTTCAAGCTTGCCGCGGTCCAACTGCCGCGGTCTTCAACCGCGAAAACCCCAGACCGCGGCAGTCTGTCTTGGGGTCATTTTGGACGAGATTCCTGCCCTATTTTGAGCCCATATAAATACATCTTATGTTCTTTCATGAAAAAAGAGAGGAGGGGCACACAAAAAGATCCAAAAATTCAATCCAACTCACCCAAAAACCCTCTCTTTTCACCATCTCTTCCACACACCATCACATCTCCCATTTCCATCTACCACATCCACCATCACTCCACCTTTTGGGCAAAAGAGAGTTGAAGAAAGATAGAAGGAGAAGAAGATTCAAAGAAGAAGAGGAAGCTCTCCATTTAGTTTTCTCTAAACTCTTTCTCTTTTATTCTTTTTCCTAGCCATGTATTTAACTCATTTAATTTGTTGTATGGCTAGTGGTTGTAATATGAGCTAAATATATATTGCTAGGATTTGATGAAACCCCACCCAATGACTATATATTTATATTGATTCTTATTTACCCATTTATGTGCAACTTGTAGTTTGTATGGGTATTTTTGTATGCTTAAAGCTTTCAAGTGAATGATCTCCATTTGAATGAATTATTGTGGTGTGTTATGTACTGACCGGAGACGCACACCACGTGTTCGATAAAATGCCGTCTATGCATGTCTAGAAAAGTAGACCTACTTAGGCTAGCGTATAGGATTCGTTTAGTGTACCAATGCTCTTAATGAACTCATTTCGTATATTCCGGGTAATCGAGAGATAAGCTTGGGTACATTTCAGGTGTAATCTACTTTGCTTGACCAAGATTGTAGGTTAATATTAGGGTGCATGAATCTATAAATTGCATGAGCATGTGGTGGGTGAATAATTGAGTCTAAAACGGAAGTCGACATAGGGTTGGGTGTAGTCGAGTCCTAGCATATTTCTCTCCATTATTACACTTGTGTTTATTTTCGTTTTATTTATTTATTGCTTTAGTATTAGTTCTTTAATTAATTTAGTTTAATTTGCTTAGTTTGAAAATCCTTTTTCGCTTGTTTGAATAGCATCTAGGCTAATCAATTTTGGTAATCGATCACTCGATCCTTTTGGGAACGAACTTTACTTACCGTTGTGCTACTCTCCGACCTCGTCCTATTGCGAGAGTCCTAAAAGAGACTAGCCAAACATTACAACATAGATTTAAACTGCTGGTTAGACAATAAGTTCCCTAAAACATGACAAGAACAGAACATGTTCCCACATGTTATTAACCGAGCAGAAATATATTTCGAAACAAAACAAATGAACATATATAAACAAACGATTGAGTCATTATAAAATCTTCATTGAATATCAAGCTTTATAGAAAAGGTGTGCCAACAGCACCACTCTTGTAAAAAAATCTATTTATTTTTAAATTTACCTATTTACCCTTATAAATTTACCCTTAGTTCTAATATAAAACATTGGTTACTACTCTTTACACAATAGGAAAGATTATAACACGATAATCTCCCAACAACCCCTGAAAGGGTCAGATTTATATAGAACCCAAGAAGAAGAAGATGGCAGAAGATAGTCCGAGGGGGAGAGAGAGAGAGAGAGACAAAAATTTTATTTATGATTGTAGTTTAATTTTTTATTTCTGTTAACAACATTTCTCCAAAATTGAGTTGATGCATTGATAAAAGTGATTGCAGTTGATTGCAGTTTCCATTGTACTATTGAAATTCAATGTAATGGTTTCAATAAATAGCATCAAAGGATAAATGACGAACTTTTATTGATAATGAAAAGGTCACCACTTACTTGTGAAAGTATACAAACGTACACTACAAGAAAAATGACCTATTGGGACAAAAAATCTATTGGGACTTTTTTTTTCGTCCCAATAGACAACCTATTGGGACGAATTTTTTTCGTCCCAATAGGCAGTCTATTGGGACGAATTATATATTTCGTCCCAATAGACATCCTATTGGGACGAAAAACAAAAACGTCCCAATAGACTGCCTGTTGGGATGAAAAAATTTCGTCCCAATAGAATGTTTATTGGAACAAATTTTGTGCAATGTGGTATGATCTTTAGGGACGAATTGTTTACGTCCCAATAGGATATCTATTGGGACGAAATATATAATTCGTCCCAATAGACAGCCTATTGGGACGAATAAATTCGTCCCAATAGACATCTTATTGAAACGAATTTTTTTCATCCCAATAGGTCTATAGGGACGATTTTAGGGCTATTGGAATGAAAAATATCGTCCCAATAGCCCTTTTGTAGTGTTTTCAATTAATCCTCAAAAGGCTTAGATGAATGTGAGTGAAGAAAGAAATGTGAAAAAAGTATTAGAAGACGAAGATGAAGAAAATATTACATTAAGATGAAAGGAGAGAAAATGAGGTAAATAATAGAGGTAAAAAAAAATATATTATTTTGATGTGTATAATAGTTATTGTATTTATGGTTATGAGTGCATCTTAACCATTTTTTTTTTTTTTTTTACACAGGATTTGTCACACTTATGTATCCATTAGATCATACTTGTCTGAATGGTTAAGATTTCATGATCATTAATTATTTTAATTGTTTCTCTCTCTCATATTTTTTTCTCTTTTCCTAAACATTTTATTTGTTTCTCTCTAGTCATTTATTTCTCTCTTTCCTCTCTTATTACTATTATTTTCTTTTCATCTTGAAACAAATAATAGCACGGTGTGTATAAAGCTATCTAGAGGGGGGGTGAATAGATTTTACGCTTTTTACCCAATTTTTCGTGTTAGTCAAAATTACGAAAATGCCCTCAAGATAATATAACCAAGCAATTGTAATATGGTGCGGAAATTAAAACAACACTTGGTTTTTACGTGGAAACCCTCACGGGAAAAACCACGGGCTATGTAAGTAAGCCACACTCGAACCTCGAATCCACTAAATGTGCAAACGATTACAACCTAATCCCGGAAGTAATCACACACCTACCTAATCCCGGTATGAGTGAACCTAGTCCAATTTGCTTGCGTTCTAAGCAACCTAATCCCGGATGCTACACACAAGACTTACTTTCTCTATGAAGAGAATATACAACCTATGTGAATATATAAAATATCCAAAATGCAATTAAGAGCTAGGTTACTCTATATGCTTATCTAGGATAGTGAATATGCAATTAATTCAATCCTAGATATTAAAAGCCAGATGACATGTCAAATAGCTTAGCAAAACATAGATTAACAAAACCTAGATAGCTATCAAAAATACAACACTCAATCATGTCAACACAACAATCTCTAATTTGTATCTAGAATATATTCAAGAGCATACAAATAATATAAGAGATGTCAATGATAAATAAAACACTAATTATGTATGATAATAGTGAAGAACTTACCAAAGAATATGTGTTGACCAAAACCCATGCAAGCAAGCATCCTAACTAAGCTAGAAAATGCTAGATGATATTTTGATGCATATGAGAATGGTTTTTGAGTGTTAAAAAGGTGTTCTTGATTTGATTTTCTCTCAAATGTCTCTCTTTTAAGTTTAGGGTTCTTAGAGTTAAAGAACATTAAATCTGAAAATGAGAAAGTGTGATATTTATAGACATCAAGAAAAGGGCAAGTGAAAAGACAAGTTTGCCCTTGAAACGCACCGTTCGGCGGTTTCAATCGGCGGCCGAATTGAGCTCGTGAAGAACAGAGCATAAACGGCGGTTCATTCGGCGGTTTAGTGACCGCCAATCCTAACCGCCGAATCAGACCCGAGAGATCGAAATCGATCAGGTATGAACGGCGGTTTCGAACGGCGGTCGTGACCGCCGATCGTGACCGTAGAATTGCTCCTAGAAGCAAACGGCGGTTCCATTCGGCGGCCAGGCCGCCGATCATAACCGCCAATCACCAACAGAGGTGAAAACCAAGGAGAAGCCAAGGGCATTCTCCGTGGGCGGTCTTCGCGCAAAACCAAGCACATTCTAGTGCATGCGCGGACGTTTCCGAACACTATCGGGAAACGAATTACAAGACACATAAATACACAACAAGATATAACAATCAAAGTGCTAGTGTGTAATGTGACATATGAAGAGAATGCACACAAATGTAAGAATGCAAAGTGTGTGTGTGCTTCTAAATCTCTTCAAAGAAAGGTAAGCACATAGAAATTTACCTTCGGTGCTTATCAACACGAGGTCTTCAAAGGGCTTCGAACATTAAGACCGATACTTAGGCTACCCTTACAAAGAACCCCCACATATGGTTTGATCACGAAATAAGCCAATTAAAAACAACGGGAATCCTTACAATCTCCCCCTTTGGCTATTTCGTGACAAAACCATCACTCACAATGATTCCTCACAAAAAAATAGAAACTACGGGACTATAATGATATTCTACATTACAAAGAGATAAGATAATGCAACTTGAAGTCTTCAATTCTCTTGTAGAATAATCAATCCCTGAAAAGAGTTTCTAACATTTCTAATACAAGAAAAGTGTGAGATTAATCATGTGAGAACAATACCAAGCATTTGCATTTTTAGAATTTAGGCACAACATTACCAAATGTATGCAATGTATGATAAATGCAATGCTCCCCCTCAAGGGTTACTCCCCCTCAATGTATGTTTTCCCCAAAGTGCACAAAAGCTTCTATATTTTGCACCTCCCCTTACCATATCCTACTCCCCCTTTTTGTCATGATATAGGCAAAGGAGTAGTCCCCAACTGGGTCACTCATAGCAACGAGAGATAGAAGCATGCAAGATATGCATATACATATAAGTCACTTTATGCACTTCAATTAATTTGAGAGAAACAAGGAGATTTATTTTGAGAAAATGTGTGAATTCAACATGCTTTGCATACAAGACATATAGCATTCAAGTCCAAAATACAATGGTATTTGGCAAAGCAAATGACAAAGGTTTCTAATAAGAATTCAAACCAATTTCACCAATGTCATGGGAAAAGCAAGGATATAGAGATTATTGATTTCAATTTAAGAGCAACTATATCCAACTTTATAAGCGAAACATGGCATGAGCGACTTTGCACCCTACTTGATTTTTCCGGATAAAATTATCCGTATGATAGTAACCATGATCAACTAATAAAGAAAAGAGACATTTGGAATGTAAGTTCCTTTGAATGGATACAAGATCCTTTATTCATTTTGAGTCTCATAAGTTTTCACACAAGTTTTGCATTTTTAAGAATATGCAATCATCAATTCATGCTTTTCATGTGAGCATGTTATATGAATTTCATGCTTTGTCATTTGTCATTAGCATGTTATTAAAGAATCATCATGTCATGGAGATAATCATAGGTCATTCAAATCATACTTCCAATGTAAATCTCCTAGTCCAAAAATGCATGTTTGAACATAAATATGACATGGATTGTAGACAAGCAAGGTTCACACTTATGGAATTTTAAAACATATATACATATGTACAACCAAGCTTACTCAAGCAATTAAAAGAAGAGGCATAAGATATTTCAAATTTTTTGCAAGATACAAGAATGCAAAATAGCTCTCTTTGCTTGAGTTCCCCATATGGGGTCAATCATCAACCTTCAACAATGAAGGTCATGAGGTCCTATAGACCTCCCAAGTCCATTTGGCTTGGATGAACCTATTTGAGACTTGATAGTCTCGTAGCAAGCGGGTTCATTTTTCCTTATCCACATAGGTGTGACATTTTTCTTCCTAGTGGTCAATTGTTCTAGAGATCTAGATGTCATAGGATCATGTAAATGAATTTCTTCCTTCCTATGAGTATGCATTCTAGCTCTAGCTTTCTTTTTCTCAATCATGCTTTTAACTATACACATTTTAATGTAACGAAAGCACTTTGGTCTAATATGACCATCAACACCACAAAAATGACATGTAGGGACAAAGTTAGGAATCATACCATGTCCTTGTGCATGTATAGGAGCCTTCCCATGTCTTTGTGGTTGTCTTGGTTGTTGGATAGGATTTCTCCTTCTTTGTTGTTGACCAAGACTTGGTTGCTTCCACGGTTGAGTTTGCATGATTGGTCTCTTCCCTTGATGGATTTGAGTTTGAGGGAAGTTAGCATGAGGAACTCTTGTAGGTTGAGCTTGAGGTTGTCTTCTTGGAGCTACTTTCACTTGTGCACTATGAGAGCATTGTCCTAGCTCAATCTTCTTCCTAGGAGTTTGCACCGGTGAATCTTCTTTGTAGCTCAAGCTTTTGACAAACATGGTCTTGTTAGGAGTGGAGGACTCCTTACTATCTTCAAACCCAAGACCTCTCTTATCACACGGACTCTTTCCAACACTTAACATGTGGTCAAGTTTTTCGGTGCTAGAAACTATCCTAGTCCTTGATCCTTTAGCCTCTTCAAGCTCTCTTTTTAATTCTTCTTCATTCCTCTTAGATAAGTCTAACTCCTTTCTTAGCTTATCTTCAATATTCTTGGATCTATCCACTTGTTCACTTAAGTGGTCAACATGAGCTTCAAGGTCTAGATTCTCTTCTCTCAATCTTCGTATCTTTTCCTTGGTCTTCATTGCTAAGCTTTTAAACTCAGTGAGGTGTTTATCTAGAACCTTTTTCTTCACATATCCATGTGAGGAGTTAGATGAAGAGTCGTCTTTATTAGAGTCACTTTCTTCTTGACTCTCATTCTCTTCTTCATTGTAGGAGATCGGAAAGGCAAAATAGTTGTTCTCACAATCATTCAAGCTTGAGGGACTTCCTTCAACAACTTTCACTTTGTTGTCCCGCTTGTGAGAGCAACCTAATGCCAAGAATTTTGCCACAATCTCTTCATCACTATTACTTGAAGTGGCGACCTCCTCTCTTTCATCTTCCAAGTTAGCACATTCCTTGGAGATATGCCCGAATCCTCCACATTCGTAGCATTGAATCTTCTCTCTTGAAGACATCTCATGATATGGCTTGACATTCTTAATAGTGGACTTCTTCTTCTTGAAGTCATTCCCCTTTGAGCCATAATCACTCTTTTGAAGATTCAAGAACTTCTTGAATCCTTTGGCAATGAGTGCCATGTCTTCATATGAGTCATCCTCCTCCTCTTCCATCTTGGATGTCTTCAAGGCAATATCCTTTTTCTTCTTAGGAGGAGATGTGGTAGCCTTTCTTGATTCATAGGCTAGAAGTCTTCCAATGACTTCACTCGGCTTCATTTCCTTGTAAGTGTCATTTTCTTCTAAAGCCGTCACTTTGGGTTCGAACCTCTCGGGAAGTGATCGCATGATCTTTTGCTTGATTCTTCTATCCGAGTAAGGATCACCAAGTTGGTGACTTTGGTTCACAATGTCCATTAGTCTCACTTGGAAGTCATTGAAGTGCTCGTGCTCTTCCATCCTAATGGTCTCAAACCGAGTTTGAAGGACTTGAAGCTTTGAGTCCTTGACAACCTCGGTGCCTTCATGTGCAACTTCTAGGATGTCCCATGCCTCTTTAGCAATCCTAGTAATTTGAATCAGTTTGTACTGATTTTCACTCACTGCACATCGGATGGCATGAATAGCCTTGTTGTTCCACATGGAGTCAATAAATTCTTGAGGACTCCACTGTGCCTTAGGCTTGAGAACTTCTTCTCCTCCATCCGTAGAAGTCATCATAGGTGGAGCATATCCATCTTCAACCGCCATCCATGCCCTATCATGGATTTGGCATATGTATGCTTCCATCTTCCCCTTCCATGAGGAGTAATTATCGCCGGTGAGCAACGGTGGCCTCACGCTCGACGCTCCCTCTTTGCTCATCCCGAAACCACTCATAGTGTTTGGATGAATGCAAATGAGATGAATGCAAAATGTATGAATAAATCAAAAAATCACACAAAATGCAAAACACACCAAAATGAGCAAGGATCACCTATGTATGTCTAGGAACCCGCTCTGATACCAATTGAAACAAATAATAGCACGGTGTGTATAAAGCTATCTAGAGGGGGGGTGAATAGATTTTACGCTTTTTACCCAATTTTTCGTGTTAGTCAAAATTACGAAAATGCCCTCAAGATAATATAACCAAGCAATTGTAATATGGTGCGGAAATTAAAACAACACTTGGTTTTTACGTGGAAACCCTCACGGGAAAAACCACGGGCTATGTAAGTAAGCCACACTCGAACCTCGAATCCACTAAATGTGCAAACGATTACAACCTAATCCCGGAAGTAATCACACACCTACCTAATCCCGGTATGAGTGAACCTAGTCCAATTTGCTTGCGTTCTAAGCAACCTAATCCCGGATGCTACACACAAGACTTACTTTCTCTATGAAGAGAATATACAACCTATGTGAATATATAAAATATCCAAAATGCAATTAAGAGCTAGGTTACTCTATATGCTTATCTAGGATAGTGAATATGCAATTAATTCAATCCTAGATATTAAAAGCTAGATGACATGTCAAATAGCTTAGCTAAACATAGATTAACAAAACCTAGATAGCTATCAAAAATACAACACTCAATCATGTCAACACAACAATCTCTAATTTGTATCTAGAATATATTCAAGAGCATACAAATAATATAAGAGATGTCAATGATAAATAAACACTAATTATGTATGATAATAGTGAAGAACTTACCAAAGAATATGTGTTGACCAAAACCTATGCAAGCAAGCATCCTAACTAAGCTAGAAAATGCTAGATGATATTTTGATGCATATGAGAATGGTTTTTGAGTGTTAAAAAGGTGTTCTTGATTTGATTTTCTCTCAAATGTCTCTCTTTTAAGTTTAGGGTTCTTAGAGTTAAAGAACATTAAATCTGAAAATGAGAAAGTGTGATATTTATAGACATCAAGAAAAGGGCAAGTGAAAAGACAAGTTTGCCCTTGAAACGCACCGTTCGGCGGTTTCAATCGGCGGCCAGGCCGCCGATAATGACCGCCGAATTGAGCTCGTGAAGAACAGAGCATAAACGGCGGTTCATTCGGCGGTTGCGGTTTAGTGACCGCCGATCCTAACCGCCGAATCAGACCCGAGAGATCGAAATCGATCAGGTATGAACGGCGGTTTCGAACGGCGGTCGTGACCGCCGATCGTGACCGTAGAATTGCTCCTAGAAGCAAACGGCGGTTCCATTCGGCGGCCAGGCCGCCGATCATAACCGCCAATCACCAACAGAGGTGAAAACCAAGGAGAAGCCAAGGGCATTCTCCGTGGGCGGTCTTCGCGCAAAACCAATCACATTCTAGTGCATGCGCGGACGTTTCCGAACACTATCGGGAAACGAATTACAAGACACATAAATACACAACAAGATATAACAATCAAAGTGCTAGTGTGTAATGTGACATATGAAGAGAATGCACACAAATGTAAGAATGCAAAGTGTGTGTGTGCTTCTAAATCTCTTCAAAGAAAGGTAAGCACATAGAAATTTACCTTCGGTGCTTATCAACACGAGGTCTTCAAAGGGCTTCGAACATTAAGACCGATACTTAGGCTACCCTTACAAAGAACCCCCACATATGGTTTGATCACGAAATAAGCCAATTAAAAACAACGGGAATCCTTACACATCTTATAACATTTCTTATTTCATATCTTTTTATATTTTCACTTGTGGCATTCTTTTTTTATTTATTGATAGAAATGCTTAAATAAAATAATTACATAGTTGATAAAAATTCTTCAAAGTACTCAAATTTTTTTGACATAATCAAAATACTGGAATTTATGATATAAAATATGTTATCCATTCAAAAATCCAAAAAAAAAAAAAAAAAAAAACAAAGAAGTAAGTAATTAAATTTGTTGAAAATTCTTGATTTTTTTTAAGTTTTTCCAAAGGTAGATTAATAATTAAATTACCATATAAATTAGAAAATGATGCAATATGGATCATTTTGTTCATCAAAAGTGGTTCTCTATCGAGATGAATTTTGTTTTTTCCAATAAATTCTTCATAAGGATCAATAACTATTAGTCTTGAGAGGTTTTCTATTATTTAAAAAAAAAAAAAAAAACTGAATCGTCGGAACTGGAACTGGAACTGGAACTGGAACAGGAATAGAAACCGTTGATTTCGAATCGAAAATTGAATCCGCTATTTCTGAATCGAAAACCGAATCCGCTATTTCTGAATCGAAAACCAAAACCACTGGTTCCCAATTGAAAATTGGAATCTCTGGTGTTAGGATTATGCTCAATAGCAAGAGTGTAATGTTGTAATTAACAATCTTTTTCATATTAATAAAGTGATTTCTGGTTTAACAAATCGTATAGCATTTATAGTTTAATATTATAATTGTCAAAGTAAATAATCATAAGGTCTAAAGACTACGAGAAAAGAAGAATTGTTCGTACATCTGGATATGTATGTGGTAGACACAATTCTTTAGTTAGTCTTGAATAATGTTCACAACTTAAGTTAAAGGTTGGGCACCTTTATCTTGTTAAAGTTGTAGAATTCTTTTGCTAGCATTTGAGTGGGATCAAATGAGATATGATGAGTCTAAAATCATCGGAGTGTCTTCGAGCAAAAGGATCTAGTGCACTGGGTGCATTGAACTGAATCACAATGAAAAGCTTTATCTAGAACCGTCAATAGATAATAGTCTTTTCATTATCAGGACAATCGGAGAGTCTATCTTAATCCTGAGATAAATGATGGACTTATGGTTGCAAATGATATCATTTGAGTTATCAATGAGTACGATTATAACGCATAGTCTATCCTCGATAGTTTGGTGATATTCATTTGTTAATCGATAGAGGACTTCATTTATAGATATGGACATCGTGGCTCCATTTATTAAATGAGAGTATAATATCATCATATGGATGTTTTGAGGTAATTGGATATTAAATCTCAACGTTGAGTTTTCGATAGTGTCTATTGAAAACATGGCTTTTGGACAAGTCAAAATATCCAAGTTCAAAACGTGGTCATATGAGTAAATATGGTAACTTGGAGAGTTATAGGCGGTCTATGAACTCTTGGCGATTACTGATATTAATCACGAGGATACACTATCTCCAACATGATTGTCTAGGGTATGAATGAGGAACATCTTCCTTTTCTATCTTTATTTAAGAGTTCAATTTTAGCTCTTTAGTGGAATGAGTTAAAATTAATGGATCGGACCTAAGTGAATCACTTGTTGATTGTGATTAGGTTATGTCTATTGAAGCTTAAATTTAGATGGCCCGACAAGATCCCCAATCCACACGGACTTGCATGGATCACTTGATATATTCTACCGGACCAATTTAAGGGTCCATCTAGAATTGCTTTTAATATATTAAGAATATAATTTGCACATTATTTATGTAATGGGCTGCTCAATTATATTAATATATTAATAAAAGACATGTGGGCTTGTTTCTTTTAGTAAGAATGGTTCTGGTTCACATGTGGGCTTTTTATTTAAAGTCCAATGGATTAAATGAAATAAGAAAATAATATTAGGCCCAATTTTATTCAAGTGGGGCGGCAAGGTTAATATTTTAACCTAAGATATTATTTTGTTTTCATTGTTTTAATTAAATAAGAATTAATTAATTTATTAATTAATTGTTTAATTAAGAAACAAATCTTTTCTGATTAAGAAATATGATTCCTAGTCTTATACTATTGTTGGTAGTTTACTTTTATAATTAATTTTATTTATTTAATCAAATAAGAAGTATTTTATTTTAGTCAATAAAAAGAATAAAATATCTATGAGTTGGATTAGGGTTTGAAGTCTATTCTTTTATGGAAATTAGGGTGCAACACAAACTCCTTTTAGGAGTGTGATTTGCGGCAACCCTAGTAGAAAAAGAGAGCAAGATTTCGGCAACCCTAATAGGAAAAGAGAAGAAAATTTAGGCCACCTATATATTCATATGTATAGAATTCGGCCACCCTATGCTTTGTGCTTGAGAGACAATTTTTCTTCTTCTTCTTAATTCATAGAGAGCATTAATTTTATTCTACTAAAAACATAAAAGAGTGAATAAATTATTCTTTGATGGTACACTATTTGTTTGTTCATCAATAAGCTTGTGTGTACAACATCGATTTAGGTTCACGCGAGTTTCGATCATTAGATTGAAAACTCAAAAGTGACCGGAATAATTTTAGTCTTCTTTTGATTGTTTTTGTGACTAACAAAGAAAAGAAAAGTTTATTTATCCATTCACAGGTTTGCAATTCAAAGAAAAGGGAGACCACGCTCCTAGGTGATCCACGTTCGTGCTAGGATTGAAGATCTTGCGGATTACCATCGACGTAAGTCAATCGGATCACGCGACAAAAGGTATTATTCTTTTGTTAGATAATATATGTGTTTAATTGATTAAAGGGTTTAAGGTTCATAAAAGGAAAAAAATTTTAAAAGTTACTAAATCAATTTTTAGTCTCGCTTCCGCTGCGTGTACTACGGTATTTTTCCCTACAATTAACCTATTAATATAACATCCTTACAAGGACTATTAACCTATTAAATGGAAGGACTTTAAGATCGAAACTCGCGTGAACCTTATTCGAAATTGTGCACAAAACCTTTTGATATAAAAGTTACTAGTGCACTATCGAAATAAGAACAAACTTCAATTTCCATTTAATGGATTTAATAAAATAGAAAAACAATATATAGATATATTAATATATATGGCACATGGCCGAGATATATATATGATATTATATTGTTTTATTTTTATTATTTGATCAAATGGAAATTGAAGTTTGTTCTTATTTCGATAGTGCACTAGTAACTTTTATATCAAAAGGTTTTGTGCACAATTTCGAATAAGGTTCACGCGAGTTTCGATCTAACGATTGTGAATTCAAAAGTGACCGGAACATTCTTCGTAGCCTCTTGGAATTTGTTGTGACTAACGAAAAAGAAAAAGTTTTGTTAATCCATCATCAGGTACACAATTCAAAGAGAAGGGAGACCACGCTCCTAGGTGATTCACGTTCGTGATTGGATTGAAAAATCTTGCGGATTACCATCGACGCAATGTCAATCGGATCACGCGACAAAGGTATGATATCTTTAGTATTATATGTTAATTAATTAGAGGGTTAAGGTTCAAATTATGGAAAAAATTTAAACTATACTAAACTCGATTTTAGTCTCGCTTCCGCTGCGTTGACCGTATTTTTCCCTACAATTGGTATCAGAGCCTGGTTGAACCCTTTTAATTAATTAACGTATATATACGTGGATCTATTTCGTTTTATTGTGATTATGCATGTTTAGAAAGAGATGGCACTCTAGGTATTCGCATATATAATTACATGTGGATGTATGGTTTTATATATGTTTTTATGTGGATTGTTGTTGCTCGATTTTGGTCCTAGAATGTCAATGTATTTTTTGCTTATGGAATTGTAACAAGAAGGGTGGTCTATCATCGCCATAATTCCTTTTTGGTAGTTGCTAGGTTTTCTTTTAATTTTATTGTAATATTAAAGTGCAGTTTTTAGGTATTAAAAACTACTGCAGTTTTTTTATTTTAATTTTAAGTGCAGTTTTTTATTGTAAAAAATACTGCAGTGATTAAAAAAAAATAAAAAAATACTGCAGTATTATATTAGTTTATATACTGCTGTAATGTATTCGGGTATTGAAGATTCGAAGACATGAAGAAAAGGAAGCAACCGGAACCAAGAACGAGCACCGTGCGCACCCTAGGAGTGGATTGGGCTGTGCATGGCAAGCCCAAATCATGGTGGGCTGCGCACGGCAGCCCTATATGTCCTCATGGGCTGCGCACGGCAGCCCCTTTGTGGGGTTGTGGTGTGTGCACGCCTATGGGGGCCAGCCGAGGGATGAGCGTATGGTTGATGGCCACTTGAAGATCTTGTATTCCTAAACAATTGTAATTTACTTGCTTTTCTAGGATGGACCAAAATTGTTGCTATTTATTTTTTGCATAAATATTACAATATTTGTTATTGTATGATAACATGACATATAGAATAGGAGTGCCACTCATATATCTCTTTTGGTATGAACATGCATTGAATGATTTAGGTATCTAAATTGGCATCTAGATAACTTGGTAAATCATTCTATGGGATTTAATCACACGCCTTAAATAATTGAGTGGGAGAAGGTGTTTTGTAACACCTATGGCCTCCAAGGTTAGTTGAGCTTTATTATTTATTGGTAATCCCCCCAAGGGGCGTCCATGAATGGAATTTAGCAATATACTTCCTTACAAGGATAGACTAGACAATTGACTCAAACGAGATCTACTCCCCAAGGAGGGATTTTCGTGAGAGAAAATTGAGGGTCGATATCTTGGTAACACACTCAATGTAATTTTATTAATATCCTCCCAAGAGTTCTTGTCAATAAAATTGCAAGGCTAAAATTGAAAACGCTGGTTGTTATGTTAACAATTAGGTGGGACCTAGTCTAACTAGTAAATGGTGCGAACTCCCAAAGGAGGCGTAACATTTATGGGTGTTAGATCACCGTTGAATTTTTATGATTGAGTTATTTATTTAATTCAAGATAAATATTTAAAAGTGCTTTATCATGATTATTTACTCATATAATTTTTGTTTTATTCAGAAATCATGACCCCATCACTTATGAACATCCTGAAAGATAACACTTTAACTGGAGATAATTATGTCACATGGAAAAGGAAAATTGGGTTGTTGCTGCAAGCTGAAAAACATAAGTTTGTTCTGTCTGCTCCTAAACCACCTGCTCCTACTTATGAATCTCAGATTCATATGGTTTGTAAAGTTGCTACTGTTAAGGCCCGTCAAAAGGTCAAGGAACAACAGAAGAAAAAGCAACTTGGGCCTACCAAGAAGGAGACCAAGAAAGTAACCAAGATCAAAAGGAAGTGCTCCTTTTGTGGTGAAAAGGGACATTGGAAAATAAATTGCCCAAAGTCCCAGAACAAGAAGGAACAAGGTAATATTAATTATCTTGAAACATGTTTTCTGACAGATTCTATAGATTCTTTGATCATAGACTCAAGAGCCACTAATCATGTTTGTTATTCCTTGCAAGGGTTCAAGGAAAGGAAAAGACTGAATAAAAATGAAATCAACTTGCGTTTAGGCAACGGAACGTTAGTGTCTGCAAGTGCAGTGGGAGATATTAGAGTTAATATTGATTCTAGTAGGCATTTAGAATTGATAGACGTTTATTATGTACCTCAATTCAAGAGGAATTTAATTTCAGTTTCTTGTTTAAATAAATTTGGATATTCGGTTACTTTTAATAAAGTTTTTTATTATTAATAAGAATGACAAAAATATTTGCAAAGGTACATTGGAAAACGGTCTGTTCTTTTTGCATAGAAATATCTCTCACTTGTTAGACACAGAATTAACGAAACCTAATCATAAAAGAGTAAAAATTATCAATAGATGAAACCTACCTATGGCATTTACGCCTAGGTCATATTAACCTTAATAGGATTAAAAGATTGGTAAGTGACGGACCTTTAAGTGACTTAAAGGTTGATGATCTACCAACTTGTGAATCTTGTTTGGAAGGTAAAATGACCAAAAGGTCGTTGTCGACCAAAGGTGCAAGAGCCACTGAATGTTTAGGATTGATACACACTGATGTATGTGGTTCTATGAGCATTCAAGCTAGAGGTGGATATGAGTACATCATCACCTTCACAGATGATTACTCGAGATTTGGCTATGTGTATCTCATGCGACATAAGTCGGATGCTTTTGACATGTTCAAAGCATTCAAAGCTGAAGTAGAAAATCAGCTTGAGAAACACATAAAAATCTTGAGATCTGATCATGGTGGAGAATATCTATCTGGTGAGTTTCAGCAATATCTTATTGATAATGGGATAGTTTCTCAGTTTTTTGCACTGGGTACACCTCAACAGAATGGGGTAGCAGAAAAGAGAAATAGAACTCTTTTAGACATGGTTAGGTCTATGTTGAGTTATTCAACACTTCCTATTTCTTTTTGGGGATATGCTTTACAAACTGCTATATACATTCTAAACGATGTACCATCTAAGTCAGTTCCTCAAACACCGCATGAGTTGTGGACTGGGCACAAGTCTAGTTTACAACACTTAAGGATATTTGGTTGTCCTGCGCATGTGTTAAAAGGAAAGACAGAAAAGATGGAGTCCCGTTCAGAAACATGTATATTTGTAGGGTATCCAAAAGAAACTAAAGGATATTATTTCTATAGTCCTTCAGATCTTAAAGTATTTGTTTCGACAAATGCTAAATTTCTGGAAAATGACTGTAAGGATTCCCGTTGTTTTTAATTGGCTTATTTCGTGATCAAACCATATGTGGGGGTTCTTTGTAAGGGTAGCCTAAGTATTGGTCTTATTGTTCGAAGCCCTTTGAAGACCTCGTGTTGATAAGCACCGAAGGTAAATTTCTATGTGCTTACTTTTCTTTGAAGAGATTAGTTGCACACACACACTTAACATTCATTGCATATGTGTGCATTCTCTTCATTTGTCACATTTCACACTTGCACTTATTTATTATATTTTGTTGTGTGTAATTGTGTCATGTTGTTGTGTAATTCGTTTCCCGATAACTTTCGGAAACGTCCGCGCATGCACGAGAATGTGCTTGGTTTAGCGCGAGGACCGCCTATGGAGAATGCCCTTGGCTTCTCCTTGGTTTTCACCTATCTAGGTGATCGGCGGTTATGATCGGCGGCCTGGCCGCCGAATGAAACCGCCGTTTCAGTCCAGATTGGTCTGAAGCATTTCTACGGTTAAGATCGGCGGTCACGACCGCCGTTCGAAACCGCCGTTTCAAGACCTGATTGATTTATCTCTCAGTCTAATTCGGCGGTTGAAACGGCGGGCATGAAACCGCCGTTCCAAACCGCCGTTCATACCTGGTTGATTTTGATCTCTCTGTTCTATTTCGGCGGTTGTAATCGGCGGTCACGAAACCGCCGAATGAACCGCCGTTTATGCTCTGTTCTTCACGAGCTCAATTCGGCGGTCATTAACGGCGGCCTGGCCGCCGATTGAAACCGCCGATTGGCGCGTTTCTTTGAAACTTACTTAAACGACCTCACTTTGATTTGGCCCCCTATATATATGCCACTTTGACTTTAGGTCAATCAAGAGAGTTCATATTCAGAATTCATACTTAGGATATTTTTCAAAGAGAAGAAAAATTCCAAGAACTCCATTCTTGATTCTCAAACACTTTTTCATGATCATCAATCATCATCTAGCATCATCTTAGATCATCTAGATGTCATCTAGCATGGAATCTTCATCATACTTTGCTTGGTAAGCTTTTCACTAATATCTTACATGTTTTGTGTTTCTCTTATCTAGCAATCTCAATTAATTACTTGTTTGTTATTTTGTATGCTTTAGATACAATATTGAGATGAGTATGATGTATGTTTGAGATTTTATATTGTGCTTGCATATTAGGTTTTGTGCTTAATATTGATTAGCTAAACTATTTGACATGTCATTTAGTTTTGATATCTAGGATTGCTTTTAATTGCATATTAATCATCTTAGATAAGCATATAGGGTTTCCCTTGCTCTATGTTGCATTTTGGATATTCACATATATTCACTTAGGGTTGTATTCTCTTCATAGAGAAAGTAAGTCTTGTGTGTAGCATCCGGGATTAGGTTGCTTAGAACGCAAGCAAATTGGACTAGGTTCACTCATACCGGGATTAGGTAGGTGTGTGATTACTTCCGGGATTAGGTTGTAATCGTTTGCACATTTAGTGGATTCGAGGTTCGAGTGTGGCTTACTTACATAGCCCGTGGTTTTTCCCGTGAGAGTTTCCACGTAAAAACCAAGTGTTGTTTTAATTTCCGCACCATATTACACTTGCTTGTTTATATTATCTTGAGGGCATTTTCGTAATTTTGACTAACACGAAAAATTGGGTAAAAAGCGTAAAATCTATTCACCCCCCCTCTAGATAGCTTTATACACACCGTGCTATAATTTGTTTCAATGACTATATGAATGATTTTGTATCTAGAAGTAGAATTGTCCTGAATGAGATGTCAGGAGATACAATTCCACGAGAGGTTACACAACCTAACCAAATTGTAAGTTCCGATCCAACACAAGATCAACAACCTGCCATTCCTCGTCATAGTGAGAGGGTTAGAACATAACCTGAAAGATACATCGGTCTGGGAGAATCAGTGGAGAATCTCCCGGACGACGATGATCCCTACACGTATAAGGAAGCAATGGAGGATGTTGATAGTCGCCAATGGCAAAAGGCAATGCAATCTGAGATTGAATTTATATTCGATAACAAAGTCTGGTCCCTTGTAGACTTGCCTAAAGGGATAAAACCCATTGGGTGCAAGTGGGTATACAAGAGGAAAAGAGGTATGGATGGAAAGGTGGAAACCTTTAAAGCTAGATTGGTAGCTAAAGGGTATACACAGAAAGAAGGTATCGATTATGAGGAAACCTTCTCTCCTGTGGCCATGCTTAAATCCATTAGGATACTCTTGTCCATTGCAGCATCTTTAGATCTAGAGATTTGGCAAATGGACGTCAAGACAGCTTTCCTTAATGGAAGTCTTGACGAAAGCATCTACATGATGCAACCAGAAGGATTCTGAAAGTAATTAAATACTCGAGGTGTGTTTATCAATATAAAGCTAGAGGGGGGTGAATAGATTTTATCTAATTATTACCCAATTTTCGCATGCATGTCAATTTTACGAAAATACCCCTAGCAAGTCAACAAAACATACAAGTGTAATAAGATGCGGAAATAGTAAATGACACTTGATGTATACGTGGAAAACCCAACCACTGGGAAAAACCACGGGCTATTAAGTGCGCCACACTCGGACCTCGAAATCCACTATATGAAAAGACGGTTACACCCTCAAGTGATTCTCGGACTCTCACCCTAGATAACCTCAGGCTATGGACACTACCAATCGCCACTCTTGGTTCAATCCCTAGTGATATCCCCTGATACACTACTCTTGGCGTGAGCACCCTCTAATCTACCACGCGGGCCTTTTATAGCGGCTCTAGTCCAATTTGCTTGAGGCCTAAGCACACTTAGCCCCAAGACTTCAATCTCTCAAAAGAGATGCACAACCCTATGTGAATATGTATGAATATTCAATTAATGCAATAAGAGCTAGGGTACTCTAAATGCTTACCTAGGATTATAAGATGACAATATAATCAATCCTAGATATCACATATAGCTATATGACATGGCATATAACTTTAGCTAAGTAAAGGATCACCAATCCTAGATACAAAGCTATCATATAAAACCCACAAACATTCAAAGGATTAACTAGTTGATTAAAAATCTATCAACCTAGTTATCAATACATCACACAAGAATGTTCATGGCATAGCTTTTAGGCAATAATGACCTAATCAAATAAGCTATGAAAAATAATCTCAATCAATAAATGAGATCAATTAGCTAGATGGCATATGAACATTAAAGCCTAGCTAACAAATAAAAACCCAATCAACACATAATCTCAATCTTATATGTAGAAATTAATCTAAACACATATAAGTAAAATATGAGATGAAATTGATAAGTAGAAACACTAATTATGTAAGATAAAAGTGTTCAACAAATCATACCATGTGTGTTGAAGAAGTCCCATGCATTAGCATATGCTAGATGATCCTAGATGATGCTTAGATGAAGATTTATGCATGTGGGAGTGGGTTTAGAGAGATAAAGATATGATCTTTAAGCTTTCTCTCTCAAGTCTCTCTAAATATCTCTCTAGGGTTCTTATGATCAAAAGGCTTGTATTCTGAACCAGAGATAAGGATGTATTTATAGAGACAAAAAACAGGGCAGGTGAAAATACAATTTTGCCCTTGAAACGCACCGATCGGCGGTTTCATTCGGCGGCCAGGCCGCCGAATTGAACCGCCGAATGGCTCCCGAGTGGAACAGGGGAACTTCGGCGACTTCGTTCGGCGGTTTGGAAACCGCCGATCCCAACCGCCGTTTTGGACCTGAGAGATATATTTCAATCAGGTCTCATTCGGCGGTTTTGAACGGCGGCCAGGCCGCCGAACGGAACCGCCGATTCACCAAAAATGGTGAAACCAAGGAGAAGCCAAAGGCATCTCCACCGGCGATCATCGCGCAACACAAAGCACATTACCGTGCATGCGCGGACGTTTCCGAACATCCTTAGGGAAACGAATTACTCCACACTAAAAGCTAACATACATGAAGTGCAAGTGTGGGTATTGAATGCATCCTAAGGCCTATCATGTCATGGCATTTCATATAAAAAGATGCAAACAATCTTATGCAAGAAGAGACATTGAATAAACAATAAAGCACAATGCACACAAAATATAAACACAACATTCAAGAATAAGAGTTATGCATGTTGTGTGTGTGTGCAACTATATCTCTTCAAGCCAATGTAAGCACTAGATATATACCTTTGGTGCTTGTCCTCTTGAGGTCTTGGAAAGGGTCTTGATCTTCAACAAACACTTAGACTACCCTTACAACCAAACCCCAACATGTGGTTTGACGACGAAATAAGCCAATCAATAAATGGGAATCCTTACAGATTCATTGAAAAGGGCCAAATGGAAAAGGTATGCAAGTTGCAGAAATCCATATATGGATTAAAGTAAGCATCATGATCCTAGAACATAAGGTTCGATCAAGTTGTGACGAACCTTGTGTATGCAAAAGGATTAATGGCGACAAGTTGGTTTTCCTAAATTCTTTATGTTGATGATATACTACTCATTGGAAACGATGTAGGTGTATTGACATCAATAAAAGAATGGTTAGCAAAACAATTTGATATGAAGGACTTAGGAGAAGCAAGTTTTATTCTTGGTATCCAAGTAATAAGGGATAGAAAGAATAGAACGATTGCACTATCCCAAGCTTCATACATAGATAAAATCTTGTCTAGATTTTCCATGCAAGATTCCAAGAAAGGTATGTTACTTTTCAGAAATGGAATCAAACTTTCTAAGGAACAAGTTCCTAAGAATGAGCATGAAGAGCAATTCATGAGTAGGATTCCAAATGTCTCGGCAGTTGGAAGTCTCATGTATGCAATGCTCTGCACTAGACCAGATATTTGTTTTGCTGTGGGCATAGTTAGCAGGTTTCAATCGAAACCTGGCCCTGATCATTGGACGGAAGTCAAGCATATTTTCAAGTATCTCAGGAGAACGAGAGATAATATACTTGTATACTCAGGAGGGGATTTAATTCCCGTTGGGTATACAGATTCTGATTTCCAGTCGGACTTTGACTCCATAAAATCCACATCAGGATTTGTGTTTACTATTGGAGGAGGATCAGTCGTATGGAGGAGTATCAAGCAATCTTGTATTGCTGATTCCACCATGGAAGTTGAGTATGTTGCTGCATACGAAGCTTCCAAAGAGGCTGTTTGGCTCTTCCAATTCTTGATTGACTTGGAAGTGGTTCCCAGTGCGAATAAGCAGAACACTATCTACTATGACAACAGTGGAGCAGTGGCTAATTTGAAAGAACCAAGAAGTCGTAAGAGAGGAAAACACATTGAAAGGAAGTATCATCTTTTAAGGGAAATTGTATATAGGGGTACATGGGTATGAGAGATATGACACATTTGCTATAGCGCAAGTGGGAGATTGTTAGGATTATGCTCAATAGCAAGAGTGTAATAGTGTTTTTGACAATATATTCATATTAATAATGTGATTTCTGGTTTAACAAATCTTATAGCATTTATAGTTTGAATATTATAATTGTCAAAAGTAAATAATCATAAGGTCAAAAGACTATGAGAAAAGAAGAATTGTTCGTACATCTGGATATATATGAGGTAGACACAATTCTTTAGTTAGTCTTGAATAATGTTCACAACTTAAGTTAAAGGTTGGGCACCTTTATCTTGTTAAAGTTGTAGAATTCTTTTGCTAGCATTTGAGTGGGATCAAATGAGATATGATGAGTCTAAAATCATCGAAGGGTCTTCGAGTAAAAGAATCTAGTGCACTGGGTGCATTGAACTGGATCACAATGAAATACTTTATCTAGAACCGTCAATAGATAATAGTCTTTTCATTATCAGGACAATCGGAGAGTCTATCTTAATCCTGAGATAAATGATGGACTTATGGTTGCAAGTGGTATCATTTGAGTTATCAATGAGTACGATTATATAGCATAGTCTATCCTCGATAGTTTGATGATATTAATTTGTTAATCGATAGAGGACTTCATTTATAGATATGGACATCGTGGCTCCATTTATTAAATGAGAGTAGAATATCATCATATGGATGTTTTGAGGTATTGGATATTGAATCTTAACGTTAAGTTTTCGATAGAGTCTATTGAAACATGGCTTCTGGACAAGTCAAAATATCCAAGTTCAAAATGTGGTCATATGAGTAAATATGGTAACTTGGAGAGCTATAGGCGGTCTATGAGCTCTTGGCGATTACTGATATTCTTCACGAGGATACACCATCTCCAATAAGATTGTCTAGGGTATGAATGAGGAACATCTTCCTTTTCTATCTTTATTTAAGAGTGCAATTTTAGTTCTTTAGTGGAATGAACTAAAATTAATAGATTGAACCTAAGTGAATCATTTGTTGATTGTGATTGGGTTATGTCTATTGGAGCTTAAATTTAGATAGGCCGCCAAGATCCCCAATCCATACGGACTTGCATGGATCACTTGATATATTCTACCGGACCAATTTATGGGTCCATCTAGAATTGTATTTAATATATTAAGAATATAATTTGCACATTATTTATTTAATGGGTTGATCAATTATATTAATATATTAATGAAAGGCAGTGTGGGTCTGGTTCACATTAATTAAAGTCTAATGGATTAAATAAAATAAGAAAATAATATTAGGCCCATGTATATGGTGTGGGCGGCAAGACTAGAATAATAGTCTAAAATATTATTTTATTTTATTGATTGATTAAATGGAAATTAATTAATTTCTTAGTTAATCATTTAATTGAGAATCAAAATCTTTTTCTGACTTGGAAATATGTTTCTTAGTAGTATACTATTGTGGTAGTATAAATAAAATAAAAGACTTTATTTGGTAAGTAGATAAATAAGGGATTTATTTATCTAGTCAAATAAGGAAGTCTTTTATATAGTCACAAATACACTAAAGAGTTGGATTATGGTTGAATTCTAAAGATCGATAGAGATATATATTATATATGGTAAGTTAAATATATATATATATATATATATATATATATATATATAGATATATGGATTGGAATTGGCGAATATATAGATATATATATTATATATGGCTAGTGGATTCATATATAGATAGATATATTATTTCGGACTCACATATATACATATATATATATTGACTTTTATATTATATAATTGCATGCAGTATTACATATATATATATATATATATATGACTTATATAGATTATAGAATGTATGCAGCATTCATGCTTATATATAGATTATATAATTAAAGTTTTTTTTTTTGGTGCAAAGAGAATTCATCAACCCTAGAGTTCTTGCTTGAGAGAGTTTTTTCTTTTGCTAGAGAAAAATATAATCCAACTCTTAGATTAGTGTGAGAATTCGGCCAAGAGGAAAAGAGAGAAAAGTTTGTTCTTATTTCGATAGTGCACTAGTAACTTTTATATCAAAAGGTTTTGTGCACAATTTCGAATAAGGTTCACGCGAGTTTCGATCTAACGATTGTGAATTCAAAAGTGACCGGAACATTCTTCGTAGCCTCTTTAATAGGTTAATTGTAGATCGAAATGTACAATTAAAATACCCTTAAATCACTTTAGCCAAATGTACTACCGCTGGTTCCTAATCGAGAACCAGAACCGAGGTCAAGTCTAATTCCGAGTACGATTAATGATTGACCATTTAATCTGACAATATATAATTTAAAAAAAAAAATTAATTAAATGTTATAATAAATATTTTTTAATATCAATTTGTTTATCAAATAAAAATAAAATTTAAATTAGTAGAATCTATCTACAAATAAATTTTGATTGAAAAAAAAAATCAATAAAAATATAATAACAATTAGAGGTTATATATAAAAAGTATGTTTTTATTATCACATTTGAAACATCAGCTAGGTGGATAAGGTTGGTAGGTGGGCGTGGGCAAGCTGGGTTCAACACCCAGTGGTAGCACATATTATTTCTAATTTGTGTGGCTTGGGTGGGGGGTGGCCTAAGTGGGTGGCTTGGGTGCTTGTGGCTTCGGCGGGCATGCGTGGTGCGCAGGTGGGTGGGGGGGGTGGCCTAAGTGGGCAATTTTTATTTTTTTTTTCTTAAAATTTCATCCCTATAGGACACCTATAGGGACGAAAATTTATCTAATGGGAGGAAATATTTCGTCCCTATAGGTTGTCAAATGAGACGAATAATAATCGTCCCTATAGGTAATCTAAAGGGACGAAAATTTATCTAATGGGACGAAATATTTCGTCCCTACAAGTTGTCAAAGGGGACGAACAAAAATCGTCCCTATAGGTAGTCTATTGGGACGAATTTCAATTTTCCTCCCAAAGAAGCTATTGCGACCCACCTGAGGCGACGTAATTTGGGACGAATTTTATTCGTCCCAATAGACCTATTGGGACGATTTTTGGGCTATTGGGACAAAAACAAAACGTCCCAATAGCCTTTTTTCTTTTTGTAGTGGTAGTTAAATGCTTAAAGCATACCTAGAGGGGGGGTGAATAGGTTTTTACACCTTTTTTCAAACCCTTGAACAAACTTTCGTTTGTCCCTCAAGGTAGCCTTACACACAACAAAATAAGCCAAGGAAGACATACATAGACAATATGAGAATACAATCATGAGAGCAAAGTCTAAGTATATCATCTAGTTGTGTGAGGTATAAGAACAAATAAACACAATAACAAAGTAAGCTTGTATTTCAATAGATGTTCAATGAGTTACAAGAGTGATCAAATATCACTATACAAAAATTACAATATACAAAAGAATCATAGATACAAAAATGATCAAAAGAATGAATCCACAAATCACACTATACAAAGTCTTGCTTCACAATATGTCACAAAAGAATATTATGAATCAAGATAATAAAATATACAATTTAAATATAAGAGAAGAGATAGGAAGAATTAACACAAGAGATTTTTTAACGTGGTAAAACCTCCAAGGAGGAAACATCCACGGGTTGAACTACAACCATTGGGTACTATATTATTGGAAAGTAAACATAGAACATTCACAAAGTGACCAATCTTTAGCTCACCCAACCTAGTGAAGTCTAAGCCTACCCAACCCTATTGGAAAGTGTGAAATCCCTCAATGATGCGAAACCACCATATATTGGACACCACACAAAACCAACATCGATGGAAGATTAGAAATTCCTCAAGAGTGCATACACCTCCTGTGTACCCCGCTCTATCGGAGTCTATGTCTAACCATACGCCTAGGCCTATCAATATATTAGTCAACTCCCTATCCAAGGCACTCTTGCCTCTAGAGAGCCTCCCATGCATGACTATCCGAGTCCTCCCGACTCTAGCCATGACTTCTTGCTTACCTATCCGAGTCATCCCGACTCTAGGCAAGTCTTCTTGCTTGGCTATCCGAGTCACCCCGACTCTAGCCAAGACTTCACGCCTTTTACAAGGACTTCCTAGTGTGATCATGTGAATGCAAATAATGTAAACAATCTAATCAACATAGAACATGTGATCAATACATTCTATGGTACAAATAGACCTAAACATGTGATAACACATTCAATGAAAGTCTAGATGCAAAATATGATAATAAAACCTAAGCATGTGAAACACCAAACACATAAGCTCAAAGTCTCATACACATATACAACACTTGAATCAAAATATATTCATTAAGTACAAGTTCAAGATGCAATCAACATACAATAAAATGCTAGATATATGAGATTTAATCAATCAATATTCTAGCTAAAAACATAGAGCAAGGATTTGAGATATACATCAATCAAAATCTAGATTTCTCTAAATCACAAACAAATACACAAATCCTAGATTTCATCAATCAAAGGATCAAATCAAATCTCAAGGTCATTTATCACAAAATTGATTCAATCAAGTTTCAAACAACCTAAGATGCCATTCTAATCACAAAACAACTCACAAACATATGTAAAATCTAGAATCATAGAAACTAGTCAACATTAGTCTATAAATTAACTTTCAATTAGAATGATAATCAAGCTATCTTTCTCAATAGCTTTTACCAAGCATAATCAAAGATATAGAAGAAGAAACCCCAAGCAAATGCAAGGTTAAAAAGAAAGAAATCCCAAAGATTAGTCCATTACCTTAGATTCAACAGCTGGTTCGGAAATCAGGTTGGAACCACCAGAAATCATGATCAAACAGCTACCAAACCAATTGGAAAAGATGAAGGACTCAAATACGAACACTCTCCAACTTGAATCACTCAAATCCGACTTCGGATGAGGAAGATATGGTGTTTTGAAGTTCTGAAAATTCAGAGGAGAGGGCTGACGGGAAAATGCAATTTTTCTTCTTAAAATTTCAAATGGAGAGAGAGAGGGAAGATATAAGCAGGAGAGAGAGAGACCAAACTGACCAATGGTGTGAGGCCACGTCACCCCCAGGCCGTGGGGGGCGCGTGGGCCTCACGGGGGCAGAGAGCCCCCTTGGCCTGCACTGTTTTCTCTCGCGCACCCTTGGTTCTTCAGCCCGTATCTTGAGCATCCGAACTCTGATTTCGAATCCGTTTTCGGATTACGAACCGTGACTCTCTTACGCATGACGAAGACTACACAACTTCAAAAAATGGTTGAGAAATCATCTCGGAAAATGACAATGAAGTCAACTCAATGAATGAGAACGAAAAGTAGCGTAGCTACATCATTTGGACTCGAAACCTTATGAATGAGTAACCGAAATGACCGGAACTCAATAAGGCATTAAATAAGAACATGTTCAAGTCCAGAAACACAAATACAAAAACATACGATCACAAAGACACACACATATGCTAATTCCGAGACATTGTCTAAGAACATGCAATGAACAAAGATTGTCAAGAAAATGAAAATGCATGAGCATGTTTTGTGGTGTGTGAAAGTGAAACATAAGTGATGTTTAAACATGAAGGAACACACAAGAATGCTATGTGTGAGTGTGTGCCTAGCCTTGTAAGAGATATGAGGTCCTTTAATACCTTTGTTGAACAATGACGCACGAATCTCTTAAAAACCGGCTTCTTGAATGAATTGTGGTTGAGACATTCTTCGTCTTCTTAATTCTTCAAAATACGAACCACTAACCATTACAAGAGAAACACGTTTTGATATGGAATTAATGCCAACACAAACTATAAACCTTACAACTTGGGTACTGACCAGTTAGTACCAAAGGCACTGACCCCGAATGGGGTATTACCACGTAGCTTGCAATTTTAAAAAGCCACGTGGCAACACCCCATTGCAGGGGTCAGTCCCTTGGTTACTGACTGGTCATTAGCCGGCCCATGCTGTTGCCGTCAAAGATGAATGTATTTGAATCTTCAACTTTAAATTCGTATTGGAATTTTTAAATTACAGTCAATCCAATATTCCAATAAAAAAATACAAAATACTGTTCGTAATATTACTCGAACTCCCGAATGACGCAAATATGCAATGTAGACTTTAGCTAATGAATATACATTGAGTATCTTTATTCATAAACACCTTGCGCAGATCTGGTGCCCAAAAGATCTGGTCAAATTATAATCCATTCGTTTTGAAGAAAGGAAAGTTACTGTTTTGAAATCCTTGTATTTTATATGGAATTAGCGTATATCATCATAATTAAGTTAATAATTCATTATTTGTTTTCATAATATTAAAATGAACATGTCCAATACTGCAAAACTTGATGGCCTCATGGCTGTTATTATAGTCCCATCGCGTTATCGGACCTATTACCATATGAACAGTTTGGGGGTGGATGAACTGTAGTATTGCACCGGAGAAATTATTACAAAATATTGCGTTGGGAACATAAAGATTTGCTGACGCAATTTATATTGCATAACACATATTCAAGATTCAACCATCAATTCCTGTTTTGCTATGCTACATGAATAGGTAATGAGTACATTTGTGGACCGGTATTTCGCCATTGCGTATCCTCAGAATAGCATGTCCATTGGTTTTTGGGCTGTGAATATCCCACTGGCCCATCACATCAAACGTCATTACAAGCAAGCAAAATCAATTTTGTCAGCATTAAATTAGATTCGGTACGTTAACCCCTATCCAGAAGGCACGAACATAGAAAGATTAAAACAAAGAATTAGGATATTACTCGATAGCCCATTGAGATTGAACGAAACAAAATGAATGATATCGAACATGAAACCGGATTCAACAGATCTGGTTCGAACCTAATCCTAATACTTGATATCTAATGTCTATGTCACTCGGAGAAGATTGGTTACTAATTTACTCTTTTGTAAACCCATATCGTGTTATTTGTTGTGCTGTGTGCACACGTTGACGGTACATGTCTACACCATGTGTTAAATATTTAGTTGGGTAAATTTCGTAAGAGAATCTAAGAGCATCTCCAATGCAATCCAAAATCATTGTCCCAATGCTATAATTTAGCATAAAATAAAATAAAGCATGCTCCAATACAATGATAAAATTTGGCATATGCTATAAACTGTGTCAAATTTGGGATATGCTATAAACTGTGCCAAATTTGGCACAGTTTGTAGCATATGCCAAATTTAGCACAACAATAAATGCAACTGTATTTGTTGACATTTTAATTTTAAATAATAAAAATTTAACAAATTTAGTAGGGAAAATTAAATTGAAACAATTCTAACAAAATATTCAATGCATTCAGGGGTGAAAAAGAATATGGGTAAAGTTGGTAAAGTTGTCTTTTCATTTTCAATTGTAACAGTGAATGTGATTTTGGAATTTGGATGAAAAAATGAGGGAAGTGGCAAAAGTTTGAATATTTTGGACCTAAGGGGGAAGACCGGCCATTTCTGTAACTAGAGGGGGCAAAGTCAGAATATGCAAAATTAGAGGGGGCAAAATATTAATATCCCTCAATGAAATGGGATTGTTTGATTTCAGAGGAGTACACTTCGAAGATTTTGCAGATTTGGACCTGCGAAAATAGGATAGAGGTAATGATGACATCGGTGATAATTGTACTGCTTTAAATAGCGCAATAAAATAAAGGGATACTTGTAATTGCATGAAATACACGATATGTGCACAGTAAAATAAACAATACACGAAAGTAATGCTTGATGATGGCCACAACTGTATTAATAAAAATTGCCCATTGCCGAAACATGTGTAATCTTCAATATTACTGAAAAACCGAAAACCAAATTCGATGCACGTTACAACCAAAATGAGACCATCTTGCATGTTTTTTTTTTTTTTTTTAAATCACATAATCCACTTGTACCTAGAAACTGCAATTATAACAAACAATGCATGGAGTATATTCTCTTGCACATGGGTTACATTGTTTACAAATCCCAAAAGTTAGCACAATAATAATAATTCCTTTGGAAAGTGCCTTTCATTAGTTTTGTTAGACTCAGTAATTCAAACTTTCGTTCAAGAAGCACAAATCCTGACTCTAATGACGAATTTAATACACCAGGTAGTATCAACAATTCGTCATTGGAGTCAGGATTTGTGCTTCTTGAACGAAAGTTTGAATTACTGTGTCTAACAAAACTAATGAAAGACACTTTCTAGAGGAATTATTTTTGTTGTGCTAACTTTTGGGATTTGTAAACAGTGTAACCCATGTGTAGGAGAGTATTCTCCATGCATTGTTTGTTATAACTGCAGTTTCTAGGTACAAGTGGATTATGTGATTTAATAAAATAAAATAAAAAACGTGCAAGATGGTCTCATTTTGGTTGTAACGTGAACTGACTTGAGATGCTAACAGAAGGACCCAAAGCCTTCTGGATGGAACCAATTCTTGCCTCTGAAAATCGTATGTTCAAACCTTCTGTCGTTTCTAATTCTAACGTAATTCACCACGTCGTCACCTAGGAGTTTCATCAGATATATCAATGTCTCATCCACCGAACATCATAATGATGGATGTCTCTGTTCGCCACTTGAACAAGAAAGAGGTTCGCCTTGAATACGCACTTTTTGCCCATTGTTTCATAGCTTGTCCGCCCCGGAGGTCTTCTTCCTTTCGAATAAATAGGAACCGCAGTCTCTTCAAATGACAATTTCTGCTCCATTACCTGTCTAATCAAAGAAACCTAACTCAATATTCAAAGGTAACACAAACAATCTAAATAGGGTGGGAAGAGACAATTTCAAGGGATATTGGGAAGAGATGTTCAAGAAAAAAAATGCACCAGTGTGTGATATAGTTTGTTTATGAAAGATAGATATTGTAAGGTATATGGAATTTGAAAATGTAAATTGATGAGAATAAATATTTCAGGTGTCCACCCTTATATATAGGGGTGGCCGGGCGGTGCCATTGAACATAGAACGGTCACCATGTGGAATCAAAATTATAACTCTGCAGGCAACCGTTTCATTTTTAATAAATGCAACCTTTTACACGACCTGTAATGTGTTGTATTGTTTTTTCCCGAGGAATACCAAATGAATATAAAATTGTTATTAATTTAATTATATATTAAATTAGTTACAGCAGAAGAATACCAAAAAATCTTCACATCAGTCTTTTCGATTCTCACACCACTCTATTTATCTCTTGGTAACACAAAAAATTGTTTTAATACAATGAATTCAAAAACAACTAATTAAATAAACTAGACCTTTTCGTTTCACAAAACACACATTTACTTCTCTAACCACTCACTCTAATTAAAGGGGAATGCTATCTACCTTTCCCATTTGCCTTCCCCATTTACCTTTCCCATTCATTGCTTGACACGTGTACACCTTTTCATTTAATAAAAAGCTCTCGCTTTTTGCTACAAAGCATGTTTACTTTTTTATCCCAGGTGGCTTAATTAAAACAACCCTTTTTCAAACGATACTTTAGGAGAAGAAGAGCTTTATTAATGCTCATGGATTGTTATATTGTTTTTTGTATTTTTTTGGAAAAAATGAAATAAAAAACACGTGGCACGTAATCAATTCCAATTGTCGAAAATCAGGTTAAGATGATAAACTGCCAAGTGTTAAAATAATTCAAATTTTAGACTGTCTCCGGATGAGACACTTCGAGGAACGAATTACAGGGGGGAAATAATAAACCTAGTAATTAGTTATTTATATTCATTTTAATTATGCTTTACTTAAACAATATTTTTGTGTTACTAGAGTGGTGTGAGAATCGAAAAGATTGCTATGAAGAGGTGTTGGTATTCGTCTTCTTTAAAATATAATTAAATTAATAATCTTACGTATTTATTAAATTGGTATTCCTCCAAAAAATAAAAACAACACATTCCAATTTTTTGTAAAAGCTTACATTTATTAAAAATTGAAACGGTTGTTTGCATAGTTATAACTAGTCAGTACCCATGCTTTGCACGTGGACAAACATATTTCCTCAAACAAATAAAAGATACCAATAGTTTTATGATATTTAAAATTGATTTTTCGTTGTGCCATTAAAAACAATCTTTGAAAAATGTCCTAAAATTTAGATAGGTGAAACTGTATCTCTATCGAGAATAAAGTTAAAGTGAAAAAGAGTGTGAAATAGCATTGTTTACTTCCTCATTCTACCCACTTACAGTGACCAGTGAATATTGGCTTAAGTATTTTAAGGCAAAATAATTCATGAAAAAATTTGTCATAATAACGTAATACCTCCGTGACAGTATTCCTAAATAATTCTCATTACTTTTTATATAAAATGGAAAGTCAACACATCATTCAACTATTGAACCTGTCTAATAATTCATAACTAACAATATACCAGAAAGATAGTTTCATTCCAAACAATTCATAACAGAAAACTTAAGAGTTCAAACCAACATTCAACTTTAACCTTGCATTGGCTGTTGCAAAATCTGCATCATTCATAAAAACAATAAAAACAATCTTCAAGTTGACGACATATCAAACCACGAAACTTACGTGACTCCTCAATCTACCCCAAGTAAAACACAACTCGAACATGATAACACATAGAACAGTTTAGACATTAATCTCACAAGATTCTTGATGTATCATCGGAGATCTGGCCGTTGCATGCCGTCGGAACCCCGACGACAGGCTGTCCTGTTTTTAATTCAACGGCCAACGCCTCTAACACTGAAATTTGACCATCCACCTGGCTGTACATCTTCTTCTATCTAGCGACCTCCCTCACCAGATCCTTCCGCTCGTTCTTCAACCGGGCGATCTCATTCTTCATCGTGTTCTCTCTCGCATGATACACTGACTCCACCTTTGCCAGATCAGAATAGCGAGGAGACGTCTGAATCGACCAAAATCCATTAGTTGTGGTGCTACTGCTTTCTCCTTCGACTTCGACATCCAAACCGACATTATCCTCCATGTTTTTCAATTGAGTCTTTACGAGTTCGTGAATGTATACTTAACCCACCGATCAGTGAACATTTATAACCTGTTAAGGGTTACAACCGTATCGAATCCCTAAATTAAAAATTAAAAATTAAACGTTTGATATAGACCAGACATGTTTTTTTTACTTTTTTACAACAATACCCTTGTGCTTTTCTAACTGGTCACAGAAAGTACTTTAGGTTTGGGTTAAAAATTTGGGTTGGTTTTTTGGGTCCAACAGTTTTACTCTTATAAATATCTGACTTCAGCCTTAAAAAAACCTCGTAATTCTACTCCACCGAAAAAACCAACCCAAATTCCAACCCAAATGCCATGTGGCATCACCACACAAAATCTTGTTAATAGTGACATGGGTCCATGTTGTATGTGATGATGCCACCTCACTTTTGGGTTGGAATGTGGGTGGGATTTTTGGGTGGAGTAGCATAACTCTTCAAAACAATATCTACGTAGCACAGATACGGATACGGGTACGGGATACGGATACGGATACGGATACGGGTACGGGATACGGATACGGATACGGGTACGGGTACGGATACGGATACGGATACGGGTACGGGATACAGATACGGCACGATACGGGGATACGGTAAATCTTCATAAACTAGGATACGGATACGGCAATTAAAATAATATATATTTATATTTTAAAAATAATAATAATATATGAAAACATATTTGATAATTCATTGAAACATATTCAGTATACAACTAAAACATGTCACATAAGTACATAAGTCATAACAATGTAACATATTACAGGATCCAAATAAAACATGGTATACTTGTATCAAGTCTCATACTCCATTTATATTCCATTTATCATCATACTTGTATCACCAATTAATATCATTATTTATTGATTTATTCATGGTCAGGATATTTTAAATTAATTATACAATATTTTATTTAAATTATTATTTTTTGGCAGAATTTTACAAAAGTCCTACCTTTTTGGTAATTTGTCACATTTATAAATGTCTTTCCAAATTCATCACTTTGGTCCTTTTTCCAAAACTCATCACTTTAGTCCATTTGACCAAATATGTGAAAGTCAACTATTTTAAAACTTGTGAAAGTACACTTTTACCCTTATTACTATTTAATTTAGCTAAAATGATTTTATTAGCTTTAAATTAAAATTCTCAATAATAAAATCTTAAATAAATATATTACGAAAAAAATCTTAAATAATTAATAATAATAAAATCCATTAATTTTTTTTTTATTTTTTTATTTTTTTCATAATGGATATTAATTTAGCTAAAATGATTATCTTAGCTTTAAATGATTTTTTTTTTTGATAATTTTTTTTTTTGTAATCTATTTATTTAAGATTTTATTATTGAGAATTTTATTGTTTTTCAATTTAATTTAAAGCTAAGATAATCATTTTAGCTAAATAAAAATCCATTATGAAAAAAATACAAAATAAGAAAAAATTAATGGATTTTTTAATTATTTATTTAAGCTTTTTTTTTTTTGGTAATATATTTATTTAAGATTTTATTATTGAGAATTTTATTGTTTTTCATTTTAATTTAAAGCTAATATAATCATTTTAGCTAAATTAAATAGTAATAAGGGTAAAAGTGTACTTTCACAAGTTTTAAAATAGTTGACTTTCACATATTTGGTCAAATGGACTAAAGTGATGAGTTTTGGAAAAAGTAAGGACTAAAGTGATGAATTTGGAAAGACATTTATAAATGTGACAAATCACCAAAAATGTAGGACTTTTATAAAATTCTGCCTTATTTTTTTATAATAATTTTAAAAAAATAAAGTCATATAGAAATAACCTAATAGGGAGAGGCGAGTGCATTACCAAACAATGGTTTGAATTAATTAATTATAATACAGTCCAATACAATACGGTCCATTACGGTGCGCCAAACAACCCTATCAAGTATAATAATTTGGAAAATAAAATATTGATTAGCATAAAAATTATCGTGATTGATATGACTATCCATGTATCGGTTACATCTCCCACCCATTCTCTATCTCTATCTCTAAAATAGAGAACTATAAGGGAATATTCCTCCCATAACTCCATCTCTAAAAAATTTCACTCCCACCACACTCTCTATCCTTATCTCTATCTCTATCCCTATTTCTTTGTATCTTAAAATAACTTATATTTTCATTATTCTTTATTTCAATGTTTTTATGTTATTGTAATTTTTAATATTAATATTTATCATTTTAATACTATGTTTCGGTTTTTATTTTATTACTAACTTATAATTATCAATTTGTAATAAGAGATTGCCCAAATGATAAAGTATGGTAAATAAAAAATTATTAATTAATATTCAATATTAGACTCATTTTAAAGATCTAGACGAGACATTTCTAATGGTATATTTTTTAGGTTAATAAAATGTATAAATTAAATTTTATTACAGATTAATTGAATTTAATGAAAAAGTTAAAATGATATAATCGGAATAAAAAAAGTTAAAAAGTGGTTTAGACTTTAGAGGATGGGAAATGGTTCTCTAAATTCAGAGAATGGATTGGAGGTTCTCCAAATTTTTTCTTGGAAACAACAATTTAGAGGGTGGGTGGGAGCAACTAATCCTCCAAAATCCTCTAAAATTGTCTTGGAAACATGATTTTAGAGCAACTCCAACCCAAATAGTAGATTTGGTGCAAGTTTTGCACTAAAATAGCTTAACAGTCACACTATTTCACTATTCCATTTCCAACCCACTGCACCAAATTTATCTTTATGGGGAATATTCCCAGGAATATTCCATTTCTTTCCCCTTTTTAAATATTTATCCACAATTAACATTTCACCCCATAATTAACATAATATTGCAATACAATACGAAATTATGAAATTAATACATTAATAGAAATTAAATTTAATTCGGTAAAATATTGCATTTATTATTAAAATAACTTAAACATTACATTTATTATTACATTTTATCACTATGAAGTTTGTATTTCGTTTTTAATGTTTTTATCAATTAATGTATTTTGTTTTGTGAATTAATGTAGGAATGAAGTGATTTATTAAAAAAAAAATTGCATTTAAAACTTATGAATTAATATAGGAATGAAGTGATTTATTAAAAAAAAAATGGCATTAAAATTTTTTAATTATACACTTCATTTTAGTTTATTATAAATGTTAATATCAATAATAATTAAATCAAAACAAAATCATTAAATAATAAAAAGGACCAAATTGGAATAAATTTAATTCATTAGGGTAAAACTGTGAATACACAAAGCCTTTTAATAAAGGATATAATCAGAATATATTTTAAAAAATAGGGTCAAAACGTGATTATATAAAAGTTGAGGGATAAAAAAAAACAAAAAATGCACAGTGTTTGCGTTGGATGAACAGTGCCGTGCAATATATTGCGCGACACTGTTCATCTTCCTCAGTTAGCGATGGAATTGGCACTGGATTGGAGGCCGTTTTTCCGGCAATTTCGCATCAACTTGGAGATGGAGATGGAGATGGAGATGGAGATGGATTTGGTGCAGGGTTGGAGAAGCTCTAGGATGGGTGGTAGTTAATGACTACATGGGACGTGTTCAAGTGAGATCCGCCTTTTCTTCGTGTATTGCTTACTCTGCCCTGTACAAATCGTGTATTGGAGCAAATTCCAATGTCAATGACGAAAGTTATTTATATGGAAAATAATTGGGTTCTGACCAGTCAGTACCAAATGCATTGACCCCCGAATGGTGTATTACCACATGGCTAGCAATCTTCAACAAAAAGGACACGTGGCAACACCCAAGTGGAGGGGTCAGTCCATTGGGTACTGACTGGTCATTAGCTAAGTACACTGTCCTTTTCATTTTTTAAAGACACTTTTCTGAGTTGAACACGCGCGTGTTGGCATTGTTGTAACTACAATTTGAACCCCTGAATACAACCGTTGGTCTCCAACGGCTATATTTACGGCAATATAAACCTGGTGTCTGTAAATTGGATGTTCACGTTCTTACACAACTTATATTCTGCTACTCTCCTCAATCGTACATTGTATTGGTTCCCTATCTGTTTCCCATTAAACAATCACACACAATTCTCTTACATTCAACAACCATGGAAGGAAGTTCAGGCTCAGCAAGCAACATTAATGGTGGCTTGGGAATGTTCAGGAACAAATCATGCAGATGTGGGAAGAAGGCTGCTGTGAAAATATCTTAATCGAAAGATAATCCAGGTAAGCTATATTTTATTTGTGCGCAACGACAATGCAAAATTTTTAGTTGGTGGGAGCCCGATGGTGCAAATTTACAAAGACGTTTCCTAAGCATCGCTAAAGGCGGTAGAGATTCTACATCTAACAGTTGACATCCTACATCTACCGATGAAGAAGTGGAAATGCTACATGCAAACATGCACAACCTGGAAACATATTTAAATGGACGAATGCAGAATTTGGAAACTAGTGTAAGTGGCATAAAGATGTTGACGCTAGTTAATATGTTATGCTTTGGTGTGTCAATATGTCTGTTTGTTATAACTTTGATGCAAATGGACATGAATATTTCACATAAAGCAGTTGTAGCAATTTACAGAAAATAAGTGGAACTTGCATTATTTCTGAACATGGTGTGGGTATTTGGCTCTTAACAAGTATACTCCCCCCTATTTTAAACACTACAACATTCGTAATCGTTGTACACTCCGATACAGGGCTCCAAACATGGCCACGTCTTAGGGTTTTGAATTGTGACATTGTTTTCTAAATAGTATTATACACAAAAATCGAAAATGGGGGGTGACCGGCCCAAAACAATGAATTATTTCCTTTGTTAATAGCACATATTAAAAATACGGATTCAAATAAGCTGTCAAATTTTGGTGTCCCAATTTGTGTCCAACCAACCAAATTGGGACATGTGTGCACATTTATAAAAGCAGTTGAAAAATAATAATTAAATGTGCACATATGTCCCAATTTTGGTGTTTGGTTGAACACAAATTGGAACACCAAAATTTGATAGCCGATTTGAGTCCAAAAAATACAACTGGAACTTTGTGAAACCTGAAAAATCCCCTTTCGATTTTTATGAACCTTTTTATCAACTATGATCAAGCCTTTTTAGATTTACACATGGTCCCTTACCATAGTGGTGGGCCTTCATTTGGGAACCCCCACCACCAAGGTCCAAGACCTAGTGTGTGCATAGAATTATACAAATTTTCCTTGGCCCATTTAAAAACATGGGTGTTGTCCCACTTTGTGTGGGTGGTTGTCCCTCCTTCGTGTGGGTTCTCTCTCCCCGTCCGTGGGAGCTCCAGTCTGGGCTGCGCTTGGAAATCGATTCTCGATGGGTCCCGGTTGTTGTAATCATGTAATCATGTTCAGGATCTGTAATCCTGTTGTTGTTGTATTCCAATAAAAAAAAGCCTTTTTTAGATTTATTTTCTACGCCAACGCCCATACGCTTACATAATTGCGATAGGCAGTTGACGGTTTTCTGTTATATTTCTCGATGTGTGTAACTGTGAATGTTGATTTTGACGGCAAACGTTAGTACGTTACTATGAATTAAGTACTGTATAGGGAACCCAACCATTGAGTTCATCAACCAACCATTGAGCTCATCAATAACAGTGTTTGGAATGCCAATCTGTAAGTCAGTATTCTGTGGGTAGGATCTTGATAGAGTAATGCTAGAGGACCCAAAAAACTAACCCAAATTTTGAACCCAAATCTATGTGGCAACATCACACACAACATGGGCCCACGTCACTCTTCCCAAAGATCCCATGTGATGTTGCCATATAGGTTTGGGTTCAAAATTTGGGTTAGTTTTTTGGGTCCTCTAGCATTACTCATCTTGATAACATAAGGGTTTGAGTGTAATTTACCCTAACACTTAATCACGGCTGATTGTTGCCATCTCAATGATATTTCTTTTACACGTGTACAGGTCAACGATGATACAAAGCACCTTCGCGGACACGAAAAATAGCCTACAAAAACGTAACATGATGAGATATTGAACGTCATTACATCCGAGCACTGCGGACACCGATGAAGTTCAACTATGTTGACCTTTTTGAGAATGATGTTATGTTTAAAGGGCTTATTTGGACAACCACTTAGCCGATTTGAATCCTTCATTTAAAAGGTCAGACAAACTCTAGATACAATCAAACAGTCAAAAACCCATTCCAGATATGGCCAAATTTTCCATGACAAATTACCTTACAACCGTTATTCTGTTCATTTGCAACTTGAAAGTCCTTTCTGCTGAGCCAAGTTGTCCTGTTGTCCTCAATAGCTTTGATGAAGTTCCAAGGTGTCGGTCCAAAATTTGTTTCTATGGAGCTGCAATGGCTGTCAATGGTGGGTCTTCTGTTCAGCTCACAACCTCGGATCGATCAAGTGCTGGGCGACTGATGTACAAAAAACCCATTAAGCTCGTGAAAGGTAATCCTCTGACATTTCCTTCTTTCTGTACGATTTTCTCTTTTTCAATGTCCAACCAGATTGGTGATGGTTTGGCTTTTTTTATGGTTTCGAAGGGTTATCGTTTTACCGATGTGGGTAAGAGCTCATTTGGTCTCTCTAAGATGGGTTTGCACAAAACCAAGTTTAGGGTGGTGGTTGTTGAATTTGACACCTCTTTAGATCTCGAGTATGGTGATTTGAATGGAAATCACGTCGGCATTGACGTTGACAGTCTATTATCTGTTAAATTATGCAATATTTCATCTCAGAATATGTTTCTTAATAGTGGTAAGAAATTGGATTCATGGATCGATTATGATGCTAGTGCAAAGAATTTAGAGGTTAGGTTGTGTCATTCTGGTAATATAAAACCTGTGAATCCTCTCATATCTTACTCAATTGACTTGTCGAAAATATGGCATGACACCGACGTGTTTGTGGGATTGACCTCTTCAAATGGCAACACTATGCAGACGTGTTCTATCTATTCGTGGACCTTTAAGTTCATATTTTTTTTCACATTGGATGCATTCACAGCCATTGGATCCTAATAAATTTTCCACTGACACGAAAACCTCCCAAGTAACATCTCCCAAGCCTACTGATACCATGGGGCTATGGCTTGCAGTACTGTTCGTCCGAACTATCTGCGGAGCCTTTTTAATAACAGCCATTGGGTTGTATTTGTGGTCCACCTATATGGACATGCGAAACGTGGTCCAGCAAGAGGGGTGTGTCCATACCTGTAACCAATTAAATGTATTCCAATTGTATGGTTTTAAATATGAAAGCTTCTTTTTTACTTTTTTTTTTCATTATTATTATTATTATTATTATTATTATTATATATATATATATATATCAAAACCTTTTTATTCAACTAGAATTATGTGTATGCTACATAACATTTAGAAATTGTCATTTACATCAATCACTTAATTGATTACACTAACGGGGTTTGGGGTGTTTGTTAATGAGCAGCTTGATCAATTTCAAACATCTATTAATATGTTGCAATATTATGTATATTATGGGGTCAAATTTTAATTGTTCTGAGACATTTGATAAATAGGAACACAGATAATAGGGTTGTAGGGAATATTCAGTTAAGGGTAACATAGGTTTACTTCAAAACTTCCACAAAATTAAGGATTAGGGTTGGAAATGGCTTTGAACCACAAAAGCGTATTTCCCTCCCCTTACTGTTCAACAAAGTAGAGTAGGTCAGCAAATAACCCGATGAAATCGTCATAAGCCTTACGGACTTCGACATTGATGGGAAACTCATCCACTCTGATATTGCATGACCATCATTGCTTGTACAATATTGAATAAATTAAAAAGACTTTAATGTGCACACTTTTACACAAATGGGGTTTGTCGTGAGAGGAAATCTGGCATGGGACTGCGACATTAAGAGATCGTGAAACCATCCATTGAGATTGCACCGTTTATATGGGGAACATAAAAATAATTATATAATTTTAATTGCTGCAATGTCATTGGATTGTCTCATGTTCTCACCACGTGCCAGTCCCACGCAATATTTTCTCCTGTCCTAGATTTGACAATTAAATATGGGGTTATGAAATCAGATTGTACTTGAAATGGATCGTTTTAAGATTTCTGTAAAGGAGTTCATGCGAGGAGAAAATCTTGCATGCACGGGGTGCATTGCACTCTAACCAATGGTTACATGCCACCTGACAGGAAAGAGTATATCTTGCCACATGGTATGTACCCATTGGATGGGTGTAATGCACCAGTTGCATGCATTAATCTCTCTCCAACGACGAACGATATCTTGCATTGACATGGAACCATTACCACTATTTGCGTACCAATATTGACGAATGCTGGACATGGCCAGTCAGATTCCAAATTATACTTAAGATTGTTAACAGTGAAGAAACATCTAATCAGCATGGGGAAGGTGAATGAATTATAATTAAAAACCAGTGCATGATATGACCATGGGGCCACCTGTGTGGGGATAAGTGGGGGGCTCAAGCCCACCATACCCCCTGTTACAAAATAATCCACAGGTTAATCAAAAAAAAAAAAGAAAAAAAAAAAAACACCACCCTAATTTTAATTACAGAAGAATAATTCATATCTTATTCGATGTAAAAATTCGAACACATTTTACATCGAATAGTTTTTGTAACAGAAGAACATTTATGTTTGTTAATTCTACAAATTTAGCTGAATATTTAAAAAAACATATTCAGCATAATATTATATTATTATGCTTAGGTGATATTTTATGCCTTGAAATTATTTACGTCGTGTTGATATGTTGTGGTTTTTGTTATATTTAGGTAAAGGTAAGACTTAGGCGTACGTAATGGGATTTAAAAAAAGCATATTTCAGTTTATTAGAACTCAATGTGTGTTTAGACATTGGAAAACACCCAAACAGTTGATACTTTTTTGCTAAGACTTGATTTCACCGCCATTCCTAATATTTTTACTGCCATTTCATACAATACCACAACCACCGTATCCAGTTAAAGATTTTCCGGTGTGCATACTTGACCGTTTGGATTGTTTCTGAAATGGTTCTGTTGATAGTGAACTATGATGGAGTCTGGGAAGATGTTGATTTCAACCCAAAAACTATTTTCTTGTTGGCTGTGACACCGAAGGATACACTGAAAATGTTGTCGGATAAGATATGCGATCGGTTTGGGTTGAACTGCGATGCAGTCGATATGAAGTTCAATACCTTACTTTCAGGCACCGTTGTTGAAATGAGTTTTGACGCTAATTTTCAAATCTTCATTTCGCATAACAAAAAGAATCCTAAATGTTATGTTTTGGTGTTTCACAATCCTGTACCAGGACATATCGCAGAGGTACTCAGCCAGAATAAAGATTCAACTGTAAAACCTTCGGTTGATCAAAATCAACCCAACGGTCGACCTATTTACATCAGCACGCCATTGTCAACGGTGAATCAGTCGGTAACGCCACAGTTAAAGAAGAAGGCAAAATATACAGTCACCCCAAGTGGTTGTTCACCGGTAACATGTATATCCGATTCTCCCAGCATAAATTTTATTCCGAACCAAACACCCGGTGATGAGTCCTTGTCGTATATATCAATCAAGCGGTTGCTTTTTGACAATATTCCACTGGTCAGAGGTTCCAACACATTTTCAAGCGGAACCAACCGAATGGGTGTTAATGATAGCGTACATCCTTTGGAGTCTTGTGGAGGTCGATCTAAAAATAATGCAAATGATGTTCAGTCGCGAGTCAAAGGCTTCTAAATCGCATAAAAATAAGATGTCGATTGTATGAAGTACACACTGCTGAAGAGGATTCCATAGGTTGTGGAACACATTGCAGGGCATCATCGGTTCACTAGTAATGAACAGGAAACACATCGACAGGGGCCTTTACAGCATCATCATATACATGTTGCATGATAGATATGTCCTTCCCA